>CM031963.1:1351140-1388640 GCA_018749465.1 Paracanthobrama guichenoti | reverse complement strand
TATTCAGTCATGTTCCCTGTTAGGAGACCGGCGTTGTAAGCGGCAGTGCGTGTGTTCACTGCAGCGCGGATTGAATTGTCCACCCACGGTTTCTGATTTGAAAAGGACGTTATTGTTATTGTTTGTGTGGCTTGCTCTGTAAGCGTGTTGATGAAGCAAAGCGCCACATCCGTGAACTCACTGACGTCAGCTGAACTTGAACATGTCCCAGTCGACGTCATCCAGAGCTGCCTGTAGCGCGGTCTCTGAGTGGGGTGACCAACGCTTAACTTCCCGCCTCACCGGGGGTTCCTGAACGAGCCTTTGTTTGTATTCGGGTGTGAGGAAAATGGCGGCATGATCCGATTTGCCGAAAGCTGGAAGTGACCCCGTTTTATAGGCGTTCTTAAACGGAGAGTAGCAATGATCCAGTGTGTTTGCTCCTCGTGTAAGACAGGAGACGTGCTGGTGAAAGTTTGGCAAGACTTTCTTTAGGTTTGCTTTGTTAAAATCGCCCGCGACGATGAACGCCGCATCGGGGTGTTTGTTTATGATGCCGCTGGCAACATCATGAAGGCCAGATAAAGCCAGCCCTGTGTCTGCCTGTGGTGGAATGTAAACAGTGGTCGCAACGACCGCAGAAAACTCCCTCGGCAGATAGAATGGGCGGCAAATGATTGTTAAATGTTCCAGATGAAGCGAGCAGGACCGTGAGAGAATGGTGATGTTCCTGGGGTCGCACCATTTCTTGTTGATCATGAAGCATACCCGGCCTCGGCTGTTCTGTCCATCCGAAAAACAGAGAAGTTCTCCGATGGCGTCACAGCTGTGTCCGGGACCGCGGACGTGAGCCATGTTTCGGACAAACAAAAGATGTTACAGTCTCATGTCCCGTTGAAAACTTATCCTGGCTCTAAGATCGTCCATCTTATTCTCCAGGGATTGAACATTTGCGAGCAGAATGCTTGAGAGAGGAGGGCCGAATGCCCTTTTCCTCAGTCTGTTGCGGATCCCCGCGCGTTTCACACGGTGTTTCTTGAAATAAACAAACTCCAGCTGGTCCAAAACACAGCAGCTTGAGTTCTTACTAGAACCAGGAAGTATGACCATATTAGCCCGGTTCTGTCAACACTGCACTGGCTCCCCATTAAACATTGTATAAATTTTAAAATCTTGCTAATTACTTACAAAAGCACTAAATGGTTTAGCTCCCCAGTACTTGAGGGAGCTCTTAACGCATTATACTCCATCACGTCTATTGCGGTCTCAAAACTCTGGCCAGTTGATAATACCTAAAATATTAAAATCAACTGCAGGCGGTCGATCCTTTTCCTATTTAGCACCTAAACTCTGGAACAGTCTTCCTAGCATTGTTCGAGAAGCAGACACACTCTGTCAGTTTAAATCTAGACTAAAAACACATCTCTTTACTATGGCATACACATAGAACATTATCAATTTCTATTATTCAAATCAGTTAAATGATTGTTAGGCTGCATTAACTAGGTCAGCCGGAACCGGGAACACTTCCCATAACACCTGATGTGATTCCATCATAAGAAGAATGGCATCTACGCTAATGTTAGTCTCTCTGTTTATCCCAAGGTTTACTGCAGTCAGACAGATCCGGGCCATATCCAGACCAGATGGTGAACACCCTCATTAAACCCGTCTCCGGCATGATGACTCCAATCTTTCGAACAATCTTTCGAATAATCTTACGAATATCTATTGATCTAATATGACTTCTGACTTGTAATGTTGCCAGAATCATAATCATACTATTTGTTCGTCGGCCAGAGGAGAACTGGCACCCCGACTGAGCCTGGTTTCTCCCAAGGTTTTTTTCTCCATTCTGGCCCTGAAGGAGACGCTTTGGCTTTTGGCTTGCTCAGGTGGGGACACTTAAATTTCAACTATATTACCGACCTGACCGCATTGACACTATATGACAATTGAACTGAGCTGGATGACATCACCGTTTTCACCAGAGCAGCTGTACAGCCGAATCAAATTCTGTTGCATTATTTTCCTGTTAACACTGTGAAGCTGCTTTGAAACAATCGGCATTGCAAAAAGCGCTATATAAATAAAGGTGACTTGACGAACCATACCATCAGTTTTGTCTACACCCCTACAAATCACTGAAAGTGGAAGTGAAAGAGACAGGGTGTCGGCAAAGGTTTGGGGGTCAGGCGCCTCTAACATCTGGATGTCAGCTTGTATGGAAGCTAAGTGTCTGAGAGGCCAGACAACATGCCCGTTCCATTACATGAACTTGCAAACACATTAGGTGACAACCAGAGCCCCGAAAATCCCACCACCCTGCAGACAAAACCATCTGCATGGTATCAGGTCAGTGTGCCTGCACAAAATAAAACACAAGAGCATAATCAGTCAAAAAATGGTATGCTAACAAAGAACACACTGATTTAATGAACCGACAAGACTAATTCTAGCCTGGGGACTAGACTCATTCTAGTCATTAATAAGGACATGCACACAGTAGGGAAATGAACTCTTAATAGGAGGCCTCACTAGAGAGATATGCATCACAGGCCAAATGAATTTCATTAAACCAGGTGAGGAGGGATTTGGATATGGATGCTTATCCTTTTTTCCTCTGCAGTTAAGCACAGGTGATGCTTAATGACCTGTAAAGGTTCTGTTGATTACAGACTAATTTAAGCAGCAAAAGTTAATCAACATGCTCAGTTTCAGGCTCAAACTAGATGTTTGGGTTAAATCAGGGCCTAAATTTGGCCTTTGCATGTAAACAGAGCAGCAGTGTGAAACGGTCAATAGTTCCACCTCATCATGGCATTTGAGCTTGACATTTAAACAAACATATCAAACATCGGTGAGATATGGCAAACGTCCCTGTGAAGCACTGGCACAAAGTGACATTAGTGTTGGAGAATGTCGAATCCTCATTTCCATGCACGCAATAACATGCATACAAATGCAGGAAAAAGCATTTAAATAAAGGGAAACAGTCACATTATGCCACTGATGATGACTCCTTTAGCTAAGATGGATATGATTTTTATGTACTGTTAGGCAGCCACAAATGCAGTGTTCCAAAACATAATGGAGCTGCATATCAAAGCAGCGTTTGAAGGCATCACACATAGGCAATAAACTTATGCTGCCACATTTAAGCCAAATTTTAAGACTGCACATATCTTTTGTGCAGCTCAGTGAATAACTAAAACCAAGATGGCAGACACAATGAGATAAACACTGATTACAAGTCAACAGATTCCATTAAAGAAGATATGAAAAATAACCAGGTTAATTATGTGAAAAAAAAGAGCCGAGGCTCAGCCAAAAATATTCATCCACCAAAATAATCATCCAAACATAGACCTCTATATACACTAGGGTTGGGTGATGTCTACCAAATTGCTTGTGGTGTGATCTGCACCGCTGTTTTGACGTTCTGCTCACTTCAACTAGAAACAGAACAGTAGCACCATTTTCCTATCTCTCGGTCCGGATCCCCCATTTGAATATTACTGTTTTAGTTTGTGTAAAACATCTAGTAGCTTATAATTTGTTTGGTGTTTTTTTTCTGTCTTTTGCCATCTCGTCTTTTATGAGAACCATAGATTGTATAAAAGAAGAAAATGCTTCCCTGCCATTGACGAATATTTTCCGGATTTCCCCGTTTTCACTGTTATATGCTAGGGGGTGCTATTACGCATCTCCTGAATGAGTATATGATATGATAATGCTTATATGAGCTCTCTCATATAAGCAGATGCATATGAAAAATAATGCGACCATCACCAATAAACAACATCTAAATCAAAACAGCTGTGTTATTGAATGAAATGTCGCCCTAGGACGAGCTATAGGACTGTGAAGCTTTGGGGTGTTGATGGACTCAACCTAACAGTTACTCCATCTGTGTTTTGATCATCATTCTGAATCCGATCTGGATGCAAGTTAGTCTTTTACAAAAACACGATTTTTCTCAGCTTTTTTCATGAAACTGACCCACATTCAAGTGTTGATTAAAAAAGAATGCATGACGCTAGAATAAAGCAGAGGGTCTCTTCTTTCTTTTGATATATTGGGCCATGAAACTTGTGAAAATGACAAAAAACGCTGGAGGTGACTGGCATATTTTATGTTTACGTTCATTTAAAAGACATGACTGACTATGTCTACGATGCTACTCGACAAGACAGGCATTTTGACATAATTTTGTGTGAATATCCGAGCGCTGTGAGATGCATTTACATTTACATTTTACATTTATGCATTTGGCAGACGCTTTTATCCAAAGCGACTTACATTGTATTCAAGGTACACAAGGCATGTGTGCTTGAATATTTAAATTGGCAAGGCTTACAAATGCGCAAATTATCAACTTCAGTGAAGATGCAGCACTGGCCCGAGCAGGCAAGTGACAGTTCCGTCAACTGGCCCGAGTGTCTTTCATGCTGGCCCCAGGCCATTGGGCAGTCCTTATTGTTGAGCCCTGTACACCGAATTAATAATAAATTATGTTTAACATTCTGCAACAAGTATTTTTCTGATTTTCTAGACCATTGTAAGTCATAAAGTGAGCAGAAGTCACTGAGCCCTCCCCGGTTTTACAGTGCCCCACAAATTTCCAATGTAAATCTGTGGTGAAAAACAGAACTGCAGCGCACTCTCATAGAGAGCCATTGAGGTAGATTTCAGACGGCCCACTTATTTTCACATGATGTTGTTGGTTTAGCCATGTGTGTCTGTTTGTAATGCCATGCAGCAATAGGACTGGGTGAGGTCTAGCAGAAAGATGAAGCGGTGGTAGGAAGATTAATGTTCCCAGGCTCCGCAGTTCATCATCTCGGGAGTCTGTCTGGAAGTACTGGTCAGGCTAAATGCTATTCCATACTCCAACAAAGCTCCGCCGCCAAGGTCACAGAAGAAAAGCGTAAAGATGATAGGGTGAAATCTGACCAGGGCGATGAAATTAAACCAGACAGAGAGACAAGGACAATCATGTACAAACACAAAGGTTTACAAAAAACTGGATTACGGTTCAAAATTCTAATTAGTTCCAGTAGCCAGGGAACTTTGGTTGACAATGAAATGTTAAAGTTATGATGTGCCAGTTAAGAGCTAAAAATTGGGTTGTGTTAGTTTGACAATAAACATAGCCGAAATAGCTTGCCTTCAATGGGGTAAATGACTGAGAGCAAACGCTAAAAAGACAAACTCAAATGCTCTTTATCTTATATCTTAATATAATCAATTGCACTTAAAATAGCCTACTGTATTTCATAAAAGCAACATGCAAAAAAGGACACACAAGGTATTTTCAAAATTTGCATTCCAGTCAAACGATTCAATTCCTTTCCATCTAAATTAACAACTCTTTTGTATCAAGACAAATTGAACACCATAACTGTAATTCAGTAAAAATTAGTTTGCAGTCTAGCTGCAGCCCATCCTTGAAAGAACACTTATCCTGTTATTTCGACTCTTTATGTGGGTGTCAAACTCTTCCTTTGGACAACAAGAGCTGATTATTATCCATATAAAAATAGGACTTGCTGTAACATAAGAGGGGGTTGAGAAACACCACGGAGACAACCTAATCCTTCGAAATGAAAACAGATCTTCCTCAGCACAGAAAATCTTTACGGGGAAAAGATTGGTGTGTACTGCCAAGGACAATACATAGTATAGCAGAAACACACCAGGAATATACTCCACTGGGTACTATCCAGCACTAATAAAGGGAGGGAAATAAAATGCTTTTGTTCTCACACTAAGTCTAAATCTCTAGGCTCCCAGATGAGTGCTTTCTGTCCAAAACAAAACCTTTATAATTTTGTCATAAAATGAAGACACCAAAATACATTAGTGTTGTCAAAAATATCGATATTTTGATATGTATAGATACTGAAATATCTGAAATGGTTCAAATACTGCTTTTCTGCAGTATTGATACACCGATACCAGTTACGCATTCTGATGAAGGTGAATTGACACACCGGCCTCCTTTCACTCACTCGTCTTATTCGCTCCGGTTGAATAGTTCTTGTATTAGGGCTACACGATATATCGTTTTAGCATCGATATCGCGATGTGCGCATCTGTGAGAGTCCTCCCTATAAGCATAGGGATCGTAGTTGATCCGTGAAGTTTATCATTTGCATGTGCTTTTAAGTCGAGTCAGGCATCAAGTGTAAAAGGATTGTAACTTGCACGCTGTAACACACAGAGCTGCTCACACATCACATGAACACTTAATTCACCCTTTGCATCGAGTTTGATTGACAGGTGATCTGACCAATCACAACACCAAATGTCTTGATCTGTCAAGACATACATTTCTTAAATTAAAAAATTTGAAAGTTGAGAGTTGAGACTTTGTGTCCTCTTTGCTCCGCAATGTATTTTTCCCTGCATGAAAACATGATGTGTGGTGTGAGTGCCATGGCTTGTCGGCCATAGCAACAGTAACCGAAGGGGGCAGGTCTTTGCGAACGATCTTTTGAGCTTAAACGGACAAGGCAAAATTAAGTCAAAATGCTCATCTTAGCGAGTATCCTCGTAAACGCATTCGCTTATGTGTTGTGAACAACTGAGAAAGAAAACAGATACGTGTCATGTATATTAGGTTTGTGCGTTCATCGTAAAGGGACAGCAGCCTTATGTACCCGCAGCTGTTTGTGTCACCAATGATGATCAAACAACAAAAGAGAAAGAAATTGACTTTTGTAGCTTTAATATTATACATTTCATTCATATTTTACATTAGATTTGTCAATTGCTGTACCTGAATACTGTTAGATTTACCTGAACAAAGCACTGCTTATTTCAATTGTATCTTTCTTCTATTGTATTTATCTATGCTTGTAATTTGATTAATAATTTCTATGCAGATTCACTCCCCTACAAAATCAGCCCAATTATTCTATAATGATTAATTATTTTCAAATAGAGCTATTCAAATAATCTGGTGAAATTGTTTCTATATCACAATATATACTGCAGAAAAACAAAATATCACAATGTAAGTTTTTTCCAATATCATGCAGCCCTATCTCGTATTGTGCATAACTTTAGTCACTGTAGCAGGTTTTGCGCTCAAGGCGGCAAAAATGTGACTGAAGATGGAAACACAAGCCTCATACACTAAAAGCAGAAGCGATTGTCTTACTCTCAGGAAACTATTTTAAGCTGTTGCACCTGCAGAAACGTGCACTTGGCTTTAACACAAACTCAGCCTCAAAGACAATTTTAAAGTCTTAAAAATGTCATATATAATACTGTTAGTGGGTGTGTTTAGTATTGTATACTACCATATTGCTGCTCATTTCTGAAGTATTAATATTGTGCTTAGTATACACACATTTATTATAAGTAGATTTGCATATTGTATACTAGACTTGCCAAAATACTGCACAGGAAATCCCACAATGCAATATGCTCACTGACTTGACCCTCCATTTACACATGGTGAATGATCAAGGACAAGGAGGAGGAGTTGTTTTTTTTATTGTTTTTTTTTTTTTTTTTTTACAAAATTACATCATATTATATAATATATAATTTCTTAATCTAATCTGAGTGCCAAGACATTTTTACACAAAAGTATATTAAAATGTAATGATATATTTTCAAGATGATAAACCACTCACTAAATTAAACATGCAACTCAGTAAGGTTATGACAAATATAGAATAACGGTTTAAAATTTTTATCATTATGCATTCTGCTTGGCATACTTTTTATTTTTAAAATAGTATGCAACAAAGTTTATGCTGTGGAGTATTCAGTACTATGCTAGTAATCCATTTCAAACACAGCCAGATTGTAATATAATATGTTGCTTCCTGCAACTCTCTGCTAATTCAAATTAATTAGGTCAATCAATCTTTTCTACAAATGTGGGACTGTTTGAATTACACAGCAAAATTAGTAAACATTTAAACCAGATTAAGAATGGAGACAGAAGCAATAGCAGACATATGGAGTGTATAGAGTTTATGGGCCATGTCGTAGCTTTAAAGATAATAATACACAGCAAAAAAAAAAAAAAAAAAAAAAAAAAAAAAAAAAAAACAACACTTTCTCGGAATGCTTCAAACATCCTTTTCAAACGTTTGTCCTTGCACTAAACACTACCGACATGATACTACTGCCTGGAAATCTGACGTGAAAGGGAGACAGAAAGACCTAATCTTGAGTTAGAAGAATAAATACCCCTGGCTACAAAAATTATTAAGACAGATTCGACCAAAAAGAGAAGGGAGAGAGTGGCCTCCAGACACAATGGTGTCCAGTTTTTCAGAGTATTCTTCATCTTGGAGCTCCTCAGGGGTGGGGATGGGTGTGTTCTGAACTCTCTGTTCTTCTTCCAGATGTTTCTTGTTGTCTAGATGAGGGGAGGGAGGAGAGGGTTATACAACCCTAACTCCTTTCCCTGAGTGCAGAGAAAAGCCGGAAGATGAAGAAAAGGCCTTAGGAAGTTCACAGAAGCTTTTTGTTTTTTACTAAACCAATGACATCCTCGGAAAACCCCCTCCTCAAGACTAAATTATTATGGAGAAAGGGTTAGTTTCATTCAGAATGCTCTGTTTCACTGAGATGGCTTCGCCGCAGATTCCATCAGATCTTCACTATAGTTCTTTTGTTTTTTATTGTTGTTTTTCCATTCAAGTCGCTTCCTGCAGGATTCTCAATTGTTTCAGCTCTAATCCTTTCACAGCCGATCGGTTTCATTACCAGTCTGCCTTATTGCTGCCACATTTCTCAACTTTTCTCCTCCTTAATGGAAACAGCCTCTCCATAATCATACCCGCTGTTACAATGTCTTCTTCCAGTACCCAGGAAATTGCTTTTGCAGGTGCGATCCATCAAGACTGGACACATGGTCTTTTTTAACAACCATGAGCATGTTTGGGAAAACTTCTTTCATTCATTCTTAATTCATCACAAAATGTTGTAAAATGATAGACATCAGTATTGAACAACTGTGACTAACCATGCTCTGTGTAGTAAGGCGCTACCTTCGTTTTTCTACAGGGAATCAAATTTGCTAGTGAAATGAACACAGTGCCTATCAAACCGGACGCTGTGCATGATTACATGATCAGATAACCCATCATGCACTGTGGAAAGAGGTGATTATCTCGTGCTGGGCTGTGTGGCCTTTTCTGGGAGAGAAAATCTAGGCACTAGCTTCCTTGATGATTGTTTTAAATACAGCCTGCTGAGGAACATGGGTAGGGTAACTGTAAGCAGAAAGTAAAGGAATCATATGGAATCACCAGTAAAGTCTAGTGTAGATGTATATTAAACATTTAGGTTTGTGAATTTGTCGCATTGCTTGAGATAACAATGTTAGTGTCCCCACGGCCTTGACAGCAATCATAGTGCTGTTCTCCACTAATACAGCATCTAGTCAGCAAATGTATTACTTTATATGAAAATATATACATGTGTCAAAACAAACTCCACAAGGCTTCAGTGATTTCGCCTCTAGAGGCCACTCTTATACTGTATAATGACAGAAGACTTTTCTCTAGGGCTAGGTACCATTCAAAAATGTTTGATATCGACACGATACCTTGACTCTGATACCAGTTCCTGAACAAAAAAGAAAAAAGTTTTATTTTTTCAACTTGTTGACTTTTTTTTTTACAGACTCAAAGGGAGCATAATATATTCCTCACGCTCAAGCTCACACATTAAGCATGCCGCAAAGCACTGGCAAAAGTAGCCTAATGATTATGAATGTAAAAATAGCAAGGAGACATTTTAATTGTTGAATGATAAACTAGTGTTTTCTAAGTCTGTGTTTGCTGCAAAGATGAAGTTGATGATGCTGACTCATCATCTCTGCAGTAGTAAACGCACGTGTGCACCTATAGAGGGGAATGCACCTTTCATTTGGATTACATATTAAGGTATAGACATTTCAAGCTTTCTATATGTCTATTTCTCATGTCTGTGAGGCAAGTAGCCCATATGCTGAGTTTCAGTTCATTTATATGATGCACTGCAGTTCTTCTTGAAGTCTAATATGGAGCAACTTTCTGCTCTTAAATTTAAGTTATTCCGTGCACTGTCAAGTGCTTCAGATTTGTTGTGTTACCGGTATTGGCAGCAATTAACTTGTCGCAAATTTTGCTATCAAAATAACTGACCGTGTTGTGTTGTATTTACAAAAATGTAAATAATTATTTAACAAAATAAATACCTTTTAACATAACTTTTGCAAATCATCCCAATGGTATAGTCATGTCCCGTTAATAGGACCCTCCAATGTCCTTGTTAACAAAAAATGCTTTAATAACCACAGCATGGGCTGTAATGTTTTATTACAAATGCATTACTGGCAAACCATAAGAAAAGTTGTCTTTCAGAAAACGGTTTATTAATTGTTCCTGCTTAATAAACTTCCTTTTTTTTTTCCTTTTACCTTATTCCTTTTTTCTATTTTCTGAAACTCCGCCTTGGAACAATGTAAAACAACACCACCACCAACAATTTATTCCAAAAAAAGCACTAAACAAATTCAATTAAATTTAAATTAAGTGAGCGCAATAAATATATAGAATTTGTTAGCTGACATAACAGTGATTTTTTTTTTTGTGCCCAGCTCTATTTTGAGCTTAGTTTGCAACTAATCTAGAGTCTGCTCAGAGGGAAGCAACAAGGGGAAGGGTGGAAACGATACACAGCTTCCTGTTTGCATGATTAACGAGTGTGCCAGTTGGGGATAAGATCAATACACAACAGCCTTTTACAGGACTCTCTAATGTTGCAATTTCTACCTCTGCAGTGCTCCTCCTGCTCCAAAGCTATTTATGAGACATGATCAATTCTGGTCAGTAATGGGATATTAGTTAGCTTTGTGTTGGTGGGGGATTCAGTGAATCCTAAAATGTTACTAAATAGGCACTGCAAAGGAACCATGTCTCTGGAGACAAAAACATCTCTGATGTTGTTGGTAGAGATATTAGAAAATATTAAGAAGCTTATCATACACAGAGGTGCTGGCAGGACGAAGTGATGGGAGGGAGTGTGTTTATAGAAGAAAGAGAGGACTGTTTGCTTCTCCTCACCACACCATACTGATGGTTATCTCCACCCTACCACACCATACTGATGGTTATCTCCACCCCAGTCAGAAACTAAAATCAATCAGCAGCAAATACGAGAGTAGTGAGTGAGTAGACTTCATCAAAAAAAAAAAAAAAATTTGATTAACGTTAACAACAGACAGCAGTGGGTAGGCTATATTAGATAGCTTTCACTTTGAAGACCTACAGTAATGTACGGATCCAATACTGACACACGTCCCAAACTGTTTTTCAGGCAGTTTTCTTACAGGACATTTTAACACAGTTATGTGTGTATTTGACTGTTTAAGCACAATAAGCCTAGAAAGAGAGCACAATTTGGTACTCGCACAGTGACAGATGTCATGCGCATGCAAAGAAACCAGCAGCCAGTCTAACATCAGTAAATATGTCAGTACCGAATTGAGGTCTCTTTTGCAGTATACTGCATTTTTAATAACTCTTTGTAGTACTATCAAATGTTTCTTAATCACCTCGTCTGGTCCTTGGCACTTGTGAGACTGCAGGCGAGATTAGATCATTCAAAAAAAAAAAAGATTTGTGGGACTGTGTAATTTCTGCGATTATTTTGCAGTGAAATGGCAAATTATTGCAGGATTGCAAAAAAAAAAAAAAAAAAAAAAAAAGAGAAATCAACATTTTGCGGTGTATTCAACAATTGGAGAATCGCGATAGAAAACAAAGGGACTGGAGAGTGGGGCTGACGATAATTTTTTTTCAATTGATTAATCCCTAATGGTTACCCAACCCCCTAATGGCTTCTGCAGTGTAGGCCTAATTAAGAAAGGTGTTTACTATGTTCACAGTCACTTTTTTTGGGATCTACAGCAGCAATTGCTTCCTAGTGTGAATCCTGACATGTTTTGTTAATTCAGGAGATTAAAGAAGTATGAACAAACAGCTGAAGTCACAACCGCATTCTAAATAACTAACCACAGTGACAGTATCATGACGTTGTCCATAAAACTTGTGAAGATTTGCTACGATTTACAGCATCGTATTAAGCATAAAATATGGGACTGACAACCGTATTTTAGTTCGGTGTAAAAATTCTCTGTAATAGTCCAAACACTTACGCTGCCGTCTTATCGTTTTGAAGTAGAAGAGCACCAGGACTCTTTTCAGATACCCCTGCATAGAAGTTGTGCTGCTGTGGTATGCCATTTCGGTTTTATTCAGCCTCCATTTAAAAAATTTCCACACTTTAGATTGCGCTTAATATTGTTGTAATAACGACTGATTTTCAGCATGCCCGGGAGTCAGAGCCACCATCATTGTGGATGAACATGTGGCAAATCGATGCATTCCACGCAAATCGACTAATTTAGGTAATCAATTACTTCAATACGTTGTTCCAGCCCTACAAGAGAGAAATGTGGGAATGTGAAAAAGATTCTTATTCTATGCCTTAAAAATACTGAGGCAGAAATCAGACACACTTAGGATGTGTAGACTTCACCAGAAGATGAGGCAATAAGAAAAGATGTATATACAGAAGACGATGGTGTATGAAGACATTGTCTGTCCAAAAAAAAAAAAAAGGAAGCCATCTGTTGGTTGTGCCTTACTGCCCTTCCACTCTTCTGGGTGCAGTGTGCCCATGCCCGGCTCAATGCACTCTGAAAGTCAGGACTGATTCCCCGGCTCATCTGTGTTAATATTCCACAACAAACTGCTCACAGATGGGGCATTTATGAACATAAGCTCCCTGTGTGGGTTCCTCTTTACTTCATATCTCATCATTTGTGATGGAATTGCCGTCTCAAAACCCTGCAGGGACTCTGTCTCCTCCTGGCTGTGTTGAGTTCGAAGGCCACCAAATGATCTTGATGTTAAAATGATAAATAATTTGCTATGAGAGAGTTTAAAACATAATGCCACTGTTCAGTCTCTCAATTATCATTTCCCTTTCCCTGGGTCCCACTTTTATAGCTATTAAGAGTCACTCTTAAGATAAGCCATTGCTTATGTATATCATTGTTGTGGAATTTTATCACTGCAGTATCAAGAACGGTCCAACAAACAAAACAAATAAATAAATCTAAATGCAGACATCCTGTTGATTGCATACCACGCTCTTGGATTTCCTATTGCCATTCTCTTGGATATGAATTAATCTGAAAGGTTTCATATATATTGTATCTTTCAACATGATCCTCCCTCTAAACAACAGCTATCAGGCCTAGCAGAGCTACTATGAATTGCAATAATATCCTCTCATGAGCTCGGGCGACATGAGTTTAATCTATCAAGCTGAAATATACGGGTGAAGCCTAGGCTCCTAAACATGTCCTGTCATGGTGTGAAGTCTTGCTTAATCCTTGTGAACTCACTGCTTTCTCTGTTGTTTAATAAAGGGTCTCCCTGAAGAATGAACAGGAACCAGCGAGTAAACGGTTCCATGCATTCCAACAGACCAGACGAATCACAAAAGCACACAGACATGAAAGATCAAGCCCTGACAACCACAGACCAGCACTGTGCTCCTCTAACCTCCTGTCTTTTGTCTACAAATAAAGTAGATTTGTGCATATTGTAATTTAATTGAGTAGTCTCATATTTCTGACCCTTTTACAATCCCATTCACTTTCTTTGAAACAGCTGGTCACAGCTGCGTGATGCAGGAAGTGTCCCTAACAAGCTCTATTGATGACATTACCTGCACCCATCTGCCAGAGGTCAAAGTTCAGAAAAAGGTCATGCTTATAGATTAAATTAACCTAGTAAGAGAGAAAGGCTGACCTCACAACACACCCACCTACCTCTCTACTTCAGAAAGGCTGGTACTGAGTCTGTATTTTGGCGCTTCCCTTCTGAAATGTCAGGCTGTTTGGCGTAGAACAGTTTTGTAAAATGAGTATCACAATTAAATCCAAATGAATCCTGACATGCGGATGGTCTTTTCAGCATTCAATTAAGAGCTAACAGCAATGACGCCTACATCCAAACATTCCAGTTGCTCACCCTGTCATTATGCCGTATCTCCATTTACCATCTCCTTTCACATCACTCAAATCCACAATAAAAAAGAATCAGGATCCAGCACAAAGAGACCTCCAGCAGATGCCAGAGGCCAGGAAGTGTGGTCAATTTCTGAAAACAGAAGTAACTTGTATGATATTGTGGCTGAAGGAGCTAGCAAAAGGGAGAGAGGGAGAGAGGGGGATGGGGTGGTTATGAGTAATAAATCAGAATGAAATCTCAAAGATGAAACCCATTATCCTTGCAGCAGAAATACAAGAGTTATGAGAATGAACGCATCTAAAAACAGAGCTAAAATGAATAGGCTGTTAAAGGCAAATGGGGAGTACAATAAAATGCATAAAAGTACTACAGTGAGCAATGACTCGTCTCACTCTTTCCCTCTTCCCTGCGTACGTGCTGAAAGACAGGCTGAATTTTCTAAGAGGAAACAACAGACATTGCTAACTCCCTAAAGCCCTGAAGAGAGAGGGGGCAGACCTCGCTGTTATGACTGAAGTCCCTAGACAGTCCCTAGGCCAAGCTGGAGGTGATGGAAACTAAACACACAGGTATTGCAAGCAAGTACACACACACACTACTTGCGCCTGAATCATCTCTAAGGTATTAGTTGTTATCAACCACCGGAGGTAAATAAAAGTAGAATTTTTTTTTTTTTAAATAACACAGACTTCAAAAATTCAAAACCAACAGAGCTATGTCTGTCAGACAGAGCCAGAGGAAATGACCTGCCCCAGCCTCCTGGGACCTCTGATTCACCTCAACGTATTATGTTCATGGCCAAACCTGTGTGCAACTCTATCAAAAGGCAAAAATATGTAACATTATAATATCATCAACAAGTTATTAAGCAAAATACACAACCTACATAATATCAGTACATAATGACAGAATGTCACAATTATTTAAAAAGGGACAGTTCACCCAAAAATGAAATTTGGATCATTAGCCTATATACTGTACCTACCTAAATATGGACAATTTTATGACACTTTTATGGTGGGCTTCTGCAAAAAGATTTTTTTCACTTTTATGTTATCTGTAAAAAATAACAGCATAAAGGTTTGGAACAGCTAATGAATAATAACAGCATTTTCATTTTAAGTGAACTAATCTAATAAAACAACGTTTAGGTCAGACACCAGCAGTAATCTAGCATTCATCTTCTCAAAATACACAAGCACTAATCTGAAGAGGACTCGTTCCACTGAGAGGGGAGCAAATCCTTTGCATTCCACAGACAAATAAAACATTCATGGGCATGTAATGTATGCAATTATGATTTGAGAGAGAGGAAAAGCATCTCTCTGTGTGGCTGACACCAACAGTACTGGCACTTGGGCCCTACTTGTTATTGCAACATGTACAATGCCCCATTGCTTGCACTCTAACATTCTTTTCGGAAATACTTATCTATTTACTAATGCCTGAGGCTGTCTTACCAGAATTGACTGGTATAATGGGTGTTTATGAGTGGCAGTCAATCAGCAGGCTTGAACACAAGAACCTGATTATGAAAAAGGCCTACTGCACTAAAATGAGGAACACGTAAGGCATGCAGAACAGCAGAAGCTTCAGTATCGATGGACATCCACCACAAACAGCCCACATAATCACTTCATCCTGATTTAATGGAGGTAGTAAATTAACAACCACTGTGTATCAAAGCACACCGTGACCTTTGCTGGGTATAAATCACAGCTTCCATTGTGCTGCCAGATCTCCCTTTCAACCAATTTGTCACAACGTAATACCACACAAAACCCTTCCATGCTGGGGAAGCTACTGTTGTGGGAGGATGAAAGGTCTGCCTCAGAAAACAGCAGCCAAAACAAAAGCCTACAAGTGCTAGGTGAAACAGCTATACAGTCATATGACATATACAGGTATAAATCATGCCATGGTAAAAGTCAACAAAAGAGGACTAGATGGTTTAAAATAGTTTTAGTTTAAAATTTAATTATCATTAAAACCGCGTTTGATTATCACAATTGGCGCAGACGCAGCGCGCAACGTTGTTTTTTTGAATGAGAAGAAATGGCATAAGGCAGTGACAGCACCGGGATATTTTTCAGCTTTCTAAAAGGACCAAATCTGAGGTGTGGTCATATTTTGGCTTTTACAAAGTCCTGAGGGAAATTTAATCGAGGATGGTCACCCTGTCTGCAGAACATGCAAAACGAAAGTCGCTGCATTAGGGGGAGACAATTAGTCTAAACGAAAGTCGCTGCAATAGGGGGAAACACTTCGTCTTCGTGACCATCACCCACTGTTATACAGCGAAAGCAAAGCAAGCGGACTTTGACCTCAATACCAAAACTACATCTTCATGAAGAAAAGTTCACAGCAAGTGGATTTGAGCCAAAGACGAAAGAACAAGTTCAAACAAAACTATTATGGGTGACATTTAAGGGATAATAATGTCTATTCATTGTACACTTATTACACAGATTTTCTTTACCACATAAATAATCACGGGGACATACTGAATTGAGATTAATGTTTTAAATCGTACCCATTTATAAATCCATTTTGTACAGCATACAAAACAATCGTCCAGACAAGATGATCAAAAGAAGTTATAGTAATAATTATAGTAGCATTAATAGTAAAGTCCTTTTCAATACAATCAAAAACAGAGACGCAAGTTGCATTTGAATGAAACGAGAGTGCGTCCGGTGTGATATGTTATAATGCATTGCTATTGACGACGGTCATTATAAGGAAGGAAGAATCTTGCTTAAAAAAAGTGCATAGAGTGGCTTGTTTTATTTGTTGTTTGTTGATTTTCAAATATAAAATATACCGTCCCATCCCTACCCACAACTCTATCCCTCCACCCCATTAGATGTCCAAAGAGGTGGAGCTGGATGCCATTTGACTTGACAGTGAGTACCACTTGAAAGTATTTGCCAGCTAACCATAAATCTGTAAAACACTGCAGTAATGCTGCAAGATCATGGTGATAAATTCAGTCCAGAACTCTGGATTTAGCAGAAAAAAAAAAAAAAAAAAAAAAAAAAAAAATTAATGTATAAAATGAGAATCACATTTTTCATCTTATTTTGTTTATTATTTTTTATCATTTACCAAATTTTACAACCGTAGACACCAATCAAAATCACACCACATGTAAACTATATGACAAAAGGGTTTATTTTCTGGATATAAGCCCAATTCAGTAATATTGACGAGGGGTGGGAGACAGTGGGATGCAGGTTTAAAACCTCTCAAAACAGTCAACACTTACAATAGGCTATATCATGCTTCTCTGCACAGTCACATTTACTGGTAGGAACTGCTGTTGCCACACATTCCTTCACAAAGAGAACTGGCTGAAAGCCACATTCCTGAAACCCACGAAGAACTTGCTGCTTTTCCTGGTTTATGTTTACAGAGATAAGCGCCTTGGCCCTCCCTTAACATTAACCTTTAAACCCTACACAGCCTTAGATACTTACGTTCAAATGATCAGGCTTATACATACACGGTATACACAGTATGCACAGCGCTCCAAAAGGCTGTTATTATAACTATAAATAACTGCATGACATTATCTAAGGAGAGTTTAAAAGACACAGGTGTGATGTGCATCCAACTGCTTAAAAGATACTTGAGATTTTACGCGTAGACATAATACCTTAAACAATGATAATGACACTATAAAACATATAAAAAGGTTTAGATTAATCGATTATGACAGTTCTATTAGTGATTGCTCAGACACGCCAATAATGCTCGACAACGACCCCTGTTGGTAAGAATCAGAGTGGCAATCTATGGGAACAATACTGCATTCTCTATTCTCCTGCTGTCAATACGATCAACAATCACCCCTGCAAAGGTGACAAGCATTAAAAACACAGACATGAACATTAACTTACCTGTGACATCTGAGGCCTGAAGTTGATCTGCTTTAGGTCCACGGATCCAGGAGACAGATTGTGCAGCATCTGGCACAGGAGCACCCCATCTCTGAGCGCCTGGGCCAGGTCGAACACGACCGCTGAGGGCCAAACAACCCGGTGGTTCGGGGGCAAAACCTTGCAGTCTATCAACCAGCGCCCACACTGCCTCCACTCCTCCATATTTAAAGAAATGAAGCAGAATAATGGCAAAAATAAAAACTGGAAATCTGGCAGCCTGGCGCACGTAAATAATAAAAGGACCAAGATAAAGCTGACGTGAAATTATCCCAGTTCCTCACTGCAGTCCAAAGGGCAGTAAACTGCCTAAGGTCAATTCCGTGGGAATGGTTTTCCCCAGGATACACGCTTAAAAACTTTTTAACGAATCAAATCCAGCTGGTTTGAGATGGAGTGCTACTAACATCTCGATATGTTGCACTAATGAGCAATATAAGACTTTGTATTAGGATTTTTTTTTTTTTTTTGAAACCAAATTAAAGGCAAACTCAAATTAATGACGTACAGTAAGTAAAGATTCAGATGCGTTTTCCCGTCAGAGAATCAGTCGAGTTTCCTCTTCTTCATCATGACTGACATATTTGGCTCTGCAAACGCGTCCTGTCACAGCAACAAAAAAAAAAAAGAAAGAAAAAAAAGAAAAAAAAATGTGTCTCTCAGGACAACAATAGATATTTTCCTTAACAAGAAATGCTGGAAAAGACTGCAAAGTAGCAGCTACGCTCAATTTCAGACGGTTTATCAAAGTTCTACCGTTAAATGAAGCAATAAATCCATGGCTTTCAGTCTTCAGTAGACAGCTCCTCAAAAGCTCTCGCGCACCAGGCGGGATGTGATTTAAATAGCGTCCAACTCCACACAGAATTCGGTCCAAACTTGTTTTTAAAACTTCTTGGGTAAAATATCACAAGGCTCCGTGAAACGCACAAACTCCGGCGTATTTAACGCGAAAACTGTTGTTCGTCCCGCTCCTTTTGCTTCCACGGACAGCGGAACGCCGCGAGGGCTTGCTGCTGGACATTCGTCCGTTGAGTAGCGACGGTTTCTCGGTTGTTTCTCAGTTCATCTCAGTGTAGATGGCTGGAGTGTTTTGATTTCTCCGCTCGCGTGAGGCGTGAGCGCGTGCGGGCGGCTAAGCAGCAGGCGTGAGCGCGCGCGCAGCAGGAGAAAGGGCGCGCGGTGGTGAGATCGCATCTGGGTTCCGGTCGCGCTCGTCCACGTGTGAGGAGGAGGAGAGGGTCGGTCTCACTAAAATATCCACTTATTTTTTTAATCATTTGGGAAATTTTGGAGACATCACAATAAATACAAGCATAGGCTGACTGTACATTATTTAAAATGTTGATTTGAGTTTAGATTATCATCTTACTTGTAGATTATATTAAAACTAAAACCATTTAAACATAATTAAATTATCTTAACAATTATTTTTTATTGTTAATCTATATATTATTAGGCTATTGTTACTATGCAGTCCAGGTTACTTTTTCAATGGACAGGTTTGACCAAGTTTTTGGGATATGCGTGCCAAGTAATTGATATGGTACATGTACCAAATACATTTCCACTTAAAATACAGCATCAACATAAAGTCTCACTCAGTTTGTGTAGATCCCTTCGATTCACCTCAGTGCAAGTATTTACATAAACGAGAAATGTATGTTCTGCCTAAATGGAAACTTTCTGTTCTGTAGTGTGGTCCAATATGAAAGTCAGTTAAAGCACATTCAGGATGAAAGATGGCTTTTTGAGTCAGGTGTGAGTATCTGTCACAGCACTCAAAGCATTGATCCATCTTGGTCTGTGCAGTATTGTGTTAGTGGGCACCATGTTCTAAACACTGCAGCAGCAAGGTCACGATCCTCCCCTCAGAAAGTGTGAATATAAACCAGACATGTTTAGTATGCATGTGAAACTGAATAAATTATTGAGTATCACTCATGTTTTTCCCCATTACCCTTTATTATTATTATAAAACTGCTGTTAGCATAATTTGTAAAATCACAAGACTCCAGGTTTGTAACCATTCCAGACATAAGCAACTCCAGGAGAAATGGGACAGCATTCCCATCTAGTGGTCAAACGCGGTACTTCAGTGGTCCTGTCCTCACATGGTGACACTTTTGACTTTGAAAAGATGACTAGTTTTACCAATTGTTAAAACTAGTTAAGAGAACTTAAATTATTTTTAGTTCATAAAATATATATTCATGTTTTTATTTTTATTTTATAGTAATATACTGACAAAACTGCAAAAAAAGGCATATCCACAAAAACAAAATGATCAAAACTTTTTTGTCATTTATTTTATGAAAAAAAAATTGTACCTGGTGTACAAGACATTCCAATTACATCAAATGTTAGCTTCTACTACTGCCTCTGAAACCTCTGGCCTGTATTGCAACAAGCCTAAATCTACTCACTGTATTCTTGATTTTGTTGACTGACATTTACATAACTATAAACAGCTCAAAAATATGTATAAGAAAAATACAATAAATCAGCATGCATGTCAAAGATAAAAGCAAACTTTTTGTTTTAAATATAAAAACTTTCTTTTCAAATCAGGGCCTAAAATGAAATTAAGTTGTGAATGTGAATATATATATATATATTTTTTTTTTTTTTTTTTGCTTTTTTTATCTATATAGTCATATTTTTCAGTGTGTCTCTAAAAGAAAACATTAACAGAAACCAGACAGGCCTTGATCAATATTTGTATCAGACAATCAGAATTGATGTAGGGAAGTGTTGCGGTCATGTGCCTCCAAATAACAGACAACAAGAAAATCATGAATACCATGATTAAAATGGTAAAATAATTGATTTGACTACATCTATTAGTGTTTTAATTACTCTGAAAGATACACGTCCCTCATGAATTTTGGCTCCATCAAAATTATTACAAAATTAAGTGATTGATGTTTAAAACATCTTCAAACAGCCATCCATAAACCAAATGTGTCACAAAATGAAAACACCACCAGATCCCTTTACAATACTTACAACTGTTTAAAAAAAGTCAGAGAGGACATTACAATATCTTACAAACACTTCCAAAAATAATCAAACGCATAGTTAGTCTAATAGATATTGTGTAGTAAAGCAATCCACATGAGGAATGGCTGAAAAACTTTTAAGGGAAAACAACTCATTCGAAACCCAAATGATTGGAACTAGAAGATCGACTGTAGACTTACATTCATGAATCAATTTCGCAAGAGCGTGAGAAGAGGAAGACTCTGTGATTTAACTATCATTGTCAAACAATAAGAAATGCATCATCATTAGCTTTGTCACAGTACGGCAGTAAAGATCAAGATACAGATGACACATTTACTGCTTCCAGGTGTCAGTATCCACATTACCAAAACATCCAGGCTCATTCAAAGTTATCTGATGTACAAATGCCAGTCAGAGGTGAAACTATTTGGAACTCTGTATGTTTATTGCTGACCAAGATGTTTAATAAGACAGGAAGTCCGCATGTGATCTAGCTGGCTGACTTACATGTTCACGTCATTGCAAAGCATCTGAAGAAAACCACCAAATCTACTTGATTCCCGTTAAAATATTTTCCTCTACCATACATACATTATCTGGAGAATATGAGATTCTGCTGTATAATTATTCTACAACTGTAATAATGGCCAAAATAACTTTAAAGAGCTTGTTATGCCAATTAAAGCAATCTGTTCCCCAGACTATTTAAAAGCTCTGTGATATTATTGGGAAAGGCATTCTTTTCAGACAAACTTTTTATAGTTTATGGAAGGACAATAATACAAGGAACAAATAATAAACATAAATCAATAATGGCACAGTGCCCAATGGGGAAAATATGAGGCCACAGCAAAAAAAAAAAAAAAAAAAAAACAATAAATACAACAGATCGGTGCAGAAATTAAATCAGGAGAGAAGATTGTGAGCTTTCCGTTTTCCGCACTCTCTGGTGAGATGGGATGGCTTAAGTTTGCAGTGGCAACATACAACATTACCAAGACGCCAGGGGAGAGAATTGGAACTGTAAAGTATGCTTCAGGACCTCCTCTCCTTGAAGATTGACATTTGGACATCCCTTTCAGAGTCAGTGGAAATAAAAAGCAATTTATTAGTTTGCTTTTTTTATCTGCAATTTTCTTCATGAAATTTCCAAAAGAAAAAAAAAAAAAAATGTTCTGACATGACGCATTTTTATTGTCTCTTTTCTTATAAAAAGTCTCAGAGGAGAAATAACCTTGACTGCATACAATGTTTTTTTAAAAAATAAAAAAAGTAAATAAAAAGTGTTCAGTCGGAGTCACTGCTGTCTGAAGTGGAGCCACTGGAGCTGCTGCTGCCCGAGTCTGAGGAACTGCTGCTGCCGCTGAGCCGAGAGGGGCCTGAGCCTCCTTTCTCTGAGACCAAAGAGACAAACACAGCGGTTACTGAACCAAGTTCATATTTGCATACCAAAACAAAAACACTTGTGAAATAAACAACAAATGTCAAATTGTCCTTAATATTTAGCAATACATTTAATGATGCTTATAAACACCATCAGTTTTAAATAGTAGAAAACTAAGAAAATTACTATATTTTGATAACCCATGTGTTGTGAACAGCACATTCCAGGGCCCAGTTTTATGGCAGTGCCCCTCTCTTACTGCAACAGTGGAGAAAGGTTTGCTACATTTTGATTGGATTATGGTGGACTGGCACAAACAAATGTTGTTCATTTGTAACTCAACTTCAATGAGCTCATTGTTTCTGCCTTTAATACATTGATTTATTATCAGAGGTGACTGTGTAATCAATGTCACTCTAACTTGTAATATAGATGCATGCATCTTCTGTAAAGCTGCTTTGAAACGACATGCATTGTGAAAAGCGCTGTACAAATAAATGTGAATTGAATTTAAATGTGAAAAATACAATACAATCAGGGGCCTATACCATGTAGCCAGTTCAGGTTGCTAGCCAGGTATGTTTCAGTTTAGTTTGCGCCAACCCTGGGTTTTAGGAACCATGAAAGTGGTTTGGCTTTTTGCAGTGTTTATCGCCATAGTAACTTGCGCTCCACAGCTAACATTTATGTAATAATTATACATTACATATGTACAGTTTTAGTTGATCAATTATTAAGCAGTTATTTATTAATATAAAGCTTTAAAATCAGTAGATGGCTATACATATCAACTCTATAAAACTAACCTCACAACTTTTACTAGGACTGATATAGCAAGTTCTTTAGTTGTTCTCTTTCATAGACAGCGCTTTTCTTGCGATGTAAAATATAAAAAAAGCAAGCAAATGTACAATCTCGTAATATTCTGCAGAAGAGAGAAGTAAATCACGTTGCTTCTCGCGGTATTGGGATTTACATTAGAGGTAATATAACTGATGCTAGTTAACGAATCTTTCAAGATTACTTTATTTGTCCCTAGGGAAATTTGTCTTGGACATACAGGCTGCCACATAAAATACATACAATTATAGTGCATTAAAAACACTGACTGAAACAAGTGCAGAAAATAAGTGCATTCAGTACCTACAACACAGCCCCTCATTTCACACCCACCGTATGTCCTGAATTCACTGATAAAGGGATGAAAGTTTTTATACCTATTCAGGTATCTTTTCCTGTATTTAATTGGAACCCTATAGCATATTCATTCATTTGTTTGATTTATAATAAAGGTCTCCACCTTATTAGCTTCAGAGGAACAACAATTTATCTTTCCATAAGATAACGTAAATCTGCCATAGCTACACTGAACATAATCACTTGTATTTTATGCATCCTATGACCTTTATTCCTTTATAAAATTCATGCTATTCATTTTGGTAGCCATGTTGATTTACTCTTGTTTATCTGGTTAATAACATTTATTTTATTACACTTGTGTTGATAATGCAGAAAAGGCTCTCCAAGTGAGCAATCTCACAAATCCTTTAGTTTGGTCAATGACAAACTCCCTCCAATTTACATAATTTTATTTATTCAACAATCATCTTTGATTGATATTTTATTGTTACGGCAAAATTCCTTAGCTGGTGCCCCAGGGAAAAGGGAGTAAGAGATCACCTGACACTCTCACACTTACCTTATGTGACCAAAACTCACAATATTATTTGGTGCCCATAAGCCACATTTCCACCGAATATAACCAGAAAAATGTGTCCCAGGAACTTTTTCCCCCCAGACCTCTATAAACTTAATAAAGCCTGAACCTCGTCGTCAGTCCATTGGTTATATTTTTTACTTATGTTGATCAACTACACTGTTGATTCGAATAGCAAATGACTCTTACTGATGCATGCACCACAACAGACTTTTAAAAATAGAATGCTGAGTGGAGACAACCAACCAAAATGCTGTGTTCAGCGCCCAAGTCCCACCCCCGAAAGTTCATAATCTTTGGAAAAAAAATACTACCTTGTGCAGGGACTTTCTAAGGAGGAAAATTTTACCTGGAACATCATTTAGACCCTGGTCCCTGCGGTCAAACACACCCGAGTACTACCACAAAGTCCCTAGCTCCTGCGATAGAAACGTGGCTATAGAGACCAAATCCTTTACATTTATGGTGCCATTTTAAATATAAATCACTACAAGCAGCTACAGTGCCATCTGTCATTTAGCTATGCATGTAGACCAAGAGTGTGTACTTACGTGGAGGTTTCCTCTGTTTCTTCTGTAAACAGGACTTGACGTATCGCTCCAGCTCACGCAAAGTAGAAGGTTTGAGCGTCTCAAAATCTATTTCGATTTCGTCAGGGTTGGAATCCCGCAGCGAAGGCTCTCTGGACTGAATGATGTGGACCACCCTACCTAACTTCTCCCCAGGCAGCCGGTTGATGTCAAGGCTCAATTGCCGTTTCTCGTCATATGTCATGGGGAGTGACATCTCCTCATCAGACTCATATCCTGGCCCTCTGCCACCCTTCTTTGGTTGCCTGTAAAGGTTCCAACCATAGAGCAGAAACACTTTATACCTTAATTGATTGTTTCAGATTCACTCCATTATACAAAACTAGAACAGCTCAAAAAGCTGCAAACCTGTTGCCTGGAACAGTGCTGTTAGCCTTTCTGGCAGGACCCTTTTTCTGTTGGGCTGGTTTCGGTGGCTGTCCTGGCTTGCCTTTCTCCTCTGGCTTGGATTTGTTGTGCTTGTTCTCTTTCTTTTTCTTGTCCTTTTCCTTCTCTTTCTTTTTCTTTGGTTTACTTACGGGGGCCTGAGAAAGAGCAGCTAGCTGTTCGTGGACAGCTTTCAGCTGGGGAGAGCCAAAAACGGGGGTGTTAGTGATCTGCTCTAAGTCAGGAAAAGCATCACTTATTATTGTACTTGACATTTATATTTGTTCATGAAAGACCTAAAGACTTTTTGGCTGTCCAGTGGCAAAGAATCAAACATTCAATTATGGAACAAAACAACTGTCATTACTGAAATAAACTATCCAAATTCTTTTTAACACTGGTCAACCAAAAGTCATTCATGTCTGGTGATATCTGTGATTGCAAGAACATTATGTATTTGAGAAAAACAGAGTGAAAGGAAATAGGACATAAGGTTTTAGAAGCAAATCTGCCCTTTACCACTACAGGTAAAACAGTCCCAAAAAAAGATACATACTTTCAATAAAAAAATAAATAAAAAAAATTAAAAACAGGCATGCTTGTGTCTAGCAATGCTTTTGCGGTTTACTAGTGCCTCACAATGGCCAGATATATATCCTCTCAACATTTTTCAAAATGTCAGTAATTTTATAATGTGGAATATTTTGTGACCGCTTATGGCTCAACTAATACCAGCAATCAAATGTTACAATATGGATAATTGTTATCTGCATTACATTAATCAATGCAAAGTGACATATCTGGTATTCACAGAACAAACCAAAACACTGAATTGTGACAGTATGGGATTTTTACACCTCTATTAACCATACAGCCATGCTAAGTGTTGAAACACAGAACAAGACCGGGGCTCATCCTATGAAAACATTCCTTATAAATCCAGGTCACATTAAATGATTTAAAGGCGTAAATGTGGATAAAGGGCAGTTAGAACATCTAATAGTTTTTTGGAACTAGCAATTGTTTGTCTAAATGCAAAGCAAGCCAACATGAACAAAGAGATTTTACACACACAGACTTATCTATTCGATCCCCAAACTTTCAGCACTTCCATCCTAAACACACACACAGCTGGGTTCTCATCACCACCCAACAAAGTCAATATTTTTGCAATATTTTCTGCTGCTTTTAACCCTCTACCGCTGATCTCACTATCCATATCATGCGCTTGACCACCTAATACAAATAATGAAAGCAACTGTGCAGCTAATACACAATGTTCATAGGCAGGGACAGGGAAATGAAAAATAAAATCACCTGATTATTCTTGGTGCACCCGTTTTTTATCCCCTGTCTGCTACCAATGGGGTGCTCCAAAGAGATACACTGGTAAAAAAAATGGCAAGGGAAGAAAATATGATATAGTGCTACAGCAAGACAAACAAAGCCACACAAAAAATGCTATATCTACATTTAGGCATTTAATGCAAAGCAATTTATGCAGCTGGTTGCGGTAGAGGGCTAAAATGCAGCTCTACGTTTAAGTACACAAAATCCAAACTGAAAGCAGAGAGGAGCTTGCTGTGAAATGGGGTTATTTTAAGTGGAAGCCCCTCTAAGTCCTACAGAGCAAAAGCATTGATTGAAACAGTCATGTTGGTGTAGTTTGAAAAGGATAATCAGAAGGGCAGACATATAAGGAGGCCTGAGAGACCATCTCTGAGCCTGGAGAGATTAAGGGTACTTGGTCCTTGTTTTGAAACCCACCTGTTCCGCACCCACCTGTTCCTGCAGCTCGGCGAGCCGGGTGGCCCTCTCCTCCTCGGAGTCGGAGCTGTCAGAGGTGGAGGAGTCGCCACTGCTCTCACTGCTGACAGTACTCTTACTGACCACACCGGCCCCGCCTACACCGCCTGCCCCAGCCACATCCACTGGCTCATCAGGCATCTTTGCAAAACGCATTTCAAACACATCCTGAGAGAAAAGAACAAAGAAGACGTCACTAAACTATACAATAACTCTTTTAAAATAAAGAAATTAATGGTGTGTAAAAGGAGAGATTGTCAAATGAAGGGGGGAGTGTGGCGGGGCTCACCTGCAGCTTCCTGGCCATAGCAACCACCTCATGATCAGGTGGGTTGTACTTGTAACAATTTGAGAACATTAATCTGACATCTGCAGCAAAACTCTGTGCATCCTGGTATTCTCGACTGTCCATTTTTTTCTGCAAGCAGCGAAAAAAGAAAACAAATTCAAAAACTAGCACTGAACTGCAATAAATAATACCTTGTAACAATAAAAATCAAGGCATAATAACAGCCTTTTATGCACACTCAACATACTTTCACTGTGCTTAAGTCCATGGGGTGTTTGATTATGTCATGGTAGTCATGTAGCTCAAGAGCCTCCGCGTCTACAGGCTTATAAAAGGGCCAGGCGTATGCAGCGTGTTTTTTGGAAAGCATTTCTTTAAGGATGACCTCACAGTACTTCAGCTGCTCTGAAAGCCTGCCCTTTTTGCCTCCCTGCACACCTAGTTCATCTTCTTCAAAATCCTTTTTAGGTGGTTTGATGGGGCGACCGGTGCTCTCTCGCCTGGATGCCACCTTGCCCTGTTTGCCTTCTAAAATAGGGGTGGGCGACTGACTCCTGCTTGCGGTGATTGCAGAGGTAGTAGGAGTAGTTGTGTCTGCTTTCCTCTTTACCCCCTTCTTCTAGGAAACAGAACCAACCACACACATGGGGAAACACAAAGCCGGAGGTGAGGCACTGTCACTGCATTTATCACGTGATATTTTAAGTGGTCCTGCAACTTACTTTGACCACAGGTTGTGATGGAGGCATGCTGGGTATCATGGCGGCAGCGGTTGTGTTCTGTACAGCTGGTAAGCTAGGGGTGATAGTGGGCGCTGGAGCTGGAGATACAACCGCTGTCTGTGAACTCGGTGAGGTGGCATCAGGGAAAACAGAAGTGGGTGAGCCAGAGGAAACGGCCACATCCGGCTGACCTGCATTTATATGATTAGGAAAATAATGATTATTTTTCAACTTGCGCATGAACAGAATGTTATGATCAATTCATCATTCTGGCTATTTCAATTTTACCGGGTCCTGCTGGTTTGCGTCCTTTACCCTTCGGAGCAGGAGGAAGAAGCTCAACCTCCTCCTGAGGCATCAGGGCCACTTTCTGAAGGAAGATCTTCTCTAATGCTTGTGCCATCAACACGATGTCATCTGTTGGCTGAGAAAACAAACAAGAAATAAACATGGATTGGATTTGCAAAAGCAGCCTCGTCTCAGAAACTTTTTAAGCATTTTAAACCAGATTGAGCCTAGCCATACCTTGTTGTAAATATAACAGTTTGTGAACATTGTGTTGAAGTCCTGCATACACTCGCTTGCACTCCAGTAGTACACGTTCTCCAGTCTTTTCTTGATGGTGCCCATGTCCATTGGGTTCTTTATGATCTTGTGATAGTCCTGGACACCAAAAAGAAGCAGAAAGTTTTCCAACATCACATGGTAATATAAAACCAATAAGGATTATTGACAAACTCTCATTCTCAAGGGAAAACACAGCCTAGATTTATGATTATTCAAAATGATGGATGCTAAAACAGCTATATCATATATATCCACTCACTGGAAGACCAAGCTTAATAGCATCAACAGGCTGGTAGAAAGGCCATGCAAACTGATGCCTCCACAGTGTCTTTACAACTACATTTTGCATGTACTGCAGCTGGTTAGTCTTGCGGCCAGGTTTGGTAGGGTTAGTCACTTCAGGCGGAGGAGGGTTGGCAACTGCAGGAGGCTCTGGGGTTGCTGAAGTGACCGTTGACATTTCGGCAAAGAGAGGGAAAACAGCTTAATGGAGGGATAGGGGTCTTTATTATTCTGCACAGGCAGACTTATTTTCAATTTTCAATGTGCTTTCTCTTTATGCTTTTCAGTTTCTCTCTCTTTTAGCTCTTCAGTCATCTGAGAGAGACCACATCCCATTGCAGGACCCGACCTTTGACCTCTAAAAAACAAGAAACATAACAGGAGTCAAAAAAAAAAAAACGCACATATTCTATGCATTTAAACGATTTATGATGTTAAAACTGAAGACAAACAATACTGCAACTGCATTAAAATTTTTCACACTTTTAGGCAGTATGCAAAAATATCAACAGATCTCTTCTTCAGTATCATGAACGGAAGGAATATCTTTTCTTCCGAGTGAAATATTTTCAGGAAAGAAATAAAAATGTAGAGCAAGAACTAGCAAGATCTATCCACCGGTTGTCATTTGAATGGAGGTAGAGCTGAACGTGAGCTTGCGGACTAAATGAACAGATAAGTCCAGCACACATCCATAACTCATTTAGCAAAGAATCCCATACATGTGTAAAAAATTAGCTATTATTTCCTGTCAACATGCTGAATGTATAACACTGACATTCATTCCAAGCTGAAAACGCTATGACGGTTTATGTTGTTGACATATCAAAACAATTTTCTAATCCTTCCCTGAAAGCATTTACTTAAGAAAATTCTGTAATGATTTAATTATTTAGCCAGCATGACTTTTCTGAGGAATGCAAAAGGAGCAGAATGACATCTCAGCCACCATTCACTTTTATAGTATGGATGAAAGATAAAATTGAGACTTTTTCCGGAACACAGAAGTTCCCCTTGGCCCTGGGTATGACAAAAATATAACAGAATGGTGTTAACTATTCCTTTGAATTTATTTTTCATCAGATAATCTTATGTATATCGGTGTAGTTGTGTGAAACGACAGCGGTAGTCGCAGCATTACCGCGTAAACAATCATGGTGCCTCACTGGACTGGGTCCCATCACTGTTTCCAAACAAAATTAAACGTTTCCTTTCATAATATATTTTTTAAAAAACGTTTACTAATGAAACAAGAGGATCAACTCCCAAAAGGTTAGAATAAAACTCATCTAACCGCTGCAGACACATGCCGCGAATAGGAGAGCATTTAATCAAAATTAATTATTTCCAACGCACACTTTATATTCAATTCCTCCAGCCTCCCATCACAAATATAGCCATCAACCAGCATGTGTATAAAATAAACAGCCTCCTGGTGTATCTGCAGAATTGAAAACAGAACCGGCGCGCAGAACGCAGCAGCTGATTAGCTTTAGCACAGTCAGTCACACATATAAAGATGGCGCGCAGCTACAGCTAACCGATGGCTAACCGAGTTAGCATCCACGCTGACCGTCTCAACACCTTCCTGGGCCCCTTTATTTGTTCACACCCATCCGTAATACATACAGATAAATTATAGCTAAATAAAGAGGCATATAGCGGTTTAATAAATGAAGGAGCTAATTTGGTCATGTTACTTCAGAGAGGCTTTGTTGCACTGTCGCTTTGTTGAAAACAACTAGCCAGTCGCTAACGGCTTCCCGTGAGATTCACTGATTGAACGCGAACTATATTAAAGATTTTACATGGAATGCGAACTTCTGTGTTAATATATGTTGTTTAATTAAAAAGAAGTACATTACTCACTCAGTGGCTTTAGGAAAGGGGCTAGCGTGTGGTGATCCTAGTAGCTCGTCGCTTGTTTGGAGGCTGGGCAGCAGCACAGAGATGAGGTACATGAAGCGCTGTGCGCATGCGCATTGGCGCGCTATGTCCAACGCCAAGCCATTTAGTAGTACTACTAGTCTTCTTCTTCTTCTTCTTCTTCTTCTTCTTCTTCTTCTTCTTCTTCTTCTTCTTCTTCTTCTTCTTCTTCTTCTTCTTCTTCTTCTTCTTCTTCTTCTTCTCCTCTCACCTTTCTTTTCTATTAGTTACTATTATGATATCTTGTGTATATATATATATATATATATATATATATATATATATATATATATATATATATATATATAAAAGTTTCATTCATACTGGAAGTCAAAGGTCGCTCTCTCCAGTCCAAAATAAAAGTAATAATTTATGACGTTGCAAGAAATCCCTTATTTGGCTGTAGAGGAATGAAAAGCAGCAACTTATGTTTTTTTTTTGTTTGTTTGTTTGTTTGTTTTTTTTTGTGTGTGTTTTTAAAGCCATCTCAGGGTGTTTTAATTACAATAAAGTAAATCATTTGTATAAAATCCATTAATGCACAGGTGTTTGTAATACAAAAACAATCATAAAATAGTCATTAGGAAAAAATATTTTAGAATACAAATTATAGGTTATTGTTCAGCTGTGTATTTGATTTCTTATCCAGTTAAATGCAAGAGGTAAGAAAAAGAAAAGCCTTCAATTAGACATAGTTAAGAAAAACTGGTATTACACTTTGCATTTTGTCCCCTCACTTTTGAAAAGATGGCTATGCCCCTGGATGCCACAGACCCCATCCTAAAATTTGAAAACACTACATTTATACTAAAAAGATAAAGCCGAAAATAATATTATAAAGATCTGTAAAATATTATTTGTAAAATATTTAGTTTATATTAAGTTATATTATTTTATTATTATTATGCAAGCAAAGTGCAATACAAAAAATAAAGCATAGGCCTATTACAAAAGAATATTAAACAGCACAAATTCTGGATGTTTTTTATAGCTTTCTTATTTACAGACATTGAAATTGTATTTAAGTATAATTTAAATTCTTGTTTGAAGATGTTAAAGCATTGTTAACTTTTTGTATATTTACATTTATGGATATAAAACTTTCCAATAAATAAAAGGAAGTTCATACAAAAACTTGCTTTGATTAGATTCTTGTCATTAATATAAAACCCAAAAAGAATTTGCTTATAGTTTGGAGAGTTTATAGGAAGTTTACTAATAGAATAATTGCACATTAAAAGGAAATGTATACCTCCTAACTGAGAAAAGACATATCATGGGATTTCACTCCAAATAGAAGATTGATTGTGGAGGAAGCGTTTAAGCCAATTCATTTTAAGGGTATTATTAAGAGTAAAAAAAAAAAAGACAAAAAAAAAAAAGAAAAAGTAAGCCGCCTTTATTAATTTAATATAACTTATTTTCAAATATAGTGAGTTTTGTTCTTCCATATAAAAGGCAATTCTGAGATTTGTTTCTAAATATGATAAATGTTACAAATGTATTGCTAAAACACATTACAAAGACTGTGAACTGTGTAGTGCTGAATTGTGGAGTTAGATCGTTAAACAGTTTTTCACCAATTCTGTGTTCCATTTTCTATTCAAAAGGGATCATGTGGCTGTATGTTGGTGTTGACTTATGGCTTTAGTCAGTTCTGTTTCTGTGGATTTATTCTGTTTTGGTTTTTGTGCTTGGATTTGTGCATTTTTGGCATTAAAAACACTCAACTACATTTGGATCCAGCTCTCTCATTTCTGAGATCTCACAGCTTAACAGTACACCAGACCACACATGGGTCCAGCAGTAAGATTGATCCGACTTTGCAAGGGAACTTGCTCGCTCGAGGACCACGTCAGAGACTTTTTGGACCCGGACTGTGTTCTGATTTACTTTTTCTGACTTAATTATTTAGTGATGGTGAAATTAAGCTTAGCAAAGCACCAGGGATCTCCCCTAAACTGTATCGTGTACAGTAACATAGTGTACACTAATGACATCTTGTGGTCAAAAGGTGGAAAAGCCTCCTTTGCATCCCAGACGATCCAACCATTTTTTGATTGTTTCATATAATAAATTAGTTTGTGCTATATATATATATATATATATATATATATATATATATATATATATATATATATATATATATATATATATATATATATATGTCTTCAATTGTCATTACACAATGTATGAATAAATAAGTCTGAAAATAAAATGTATGAAAAAAATAAACAGGAAAAAGTAACTTGTGTACTCTAGTGTTGTACTGTAGCATTCTGTACGAATCTGCTTCGATCAACACATGCAGCCTAACTCATATAAGCTTTTGCCTTAGCCCTAAACATATGAGTTTGCACATGGTTTGTGTAGGCATAAATGATCAAAATAAATGAAGATTGTTGTGAAATGGTGAAATCCGCCATGCCAGAGTCTCCGGCCATCATGGATGCCACACCAGAATCTCCAGCCATCATGAATGTTGCATCTGAAGCTACCAAGGCGGTCACCTTTCAGTTTGGTGGACACACCGACTGCAAGCAGCTACCATCTCCGTGGCGGTAGCAAGTCAGGGGTACTCAGAGGTTCTCCCACTGTCAGTTATACTCCCTGTTACGGCGATGGCCATTCTGTGTGTCTGGACAGCGCATGCGTCTCCAGTTTCTCCAGTGGCGGCAGCACCTGGTCAAGTTTTGCCCCAGGCGTCAGCATCTGCCCATGAACTTTCTGTTTGTTTTGACATGACCACAGAAGTCATCAGTGAACAGAGAGTTTGTCCTGACATAACCACGGAGGTCATCCCTGAGCTTCCTGTCTGCCCTGACCTGACCATGGAGGTCGTCCATGAACTTCCTGTTTGCCCTGACACGACCCCAGAGATTGTCCCCGAACTGCCTGTCTTCACAGACACGACCACAGAGGTTGTTCATGAACTTTCTGTTTGCACTGAGATGACCACAAAGGGCAACCTTGTCATTTTGTTATAAACCTTGTCAATTTCATTTGGATCCAGCTTGCCCTCCTTTCTGAGTTCTCCCAGCATAACACTATTGTGACACTATTTAAGTGCGACAAATACAAAATAACCAAAGCAAACAAACATACATATACATAAAGTTACATTATTAAGTTACATTATTAATACTAATACTTTGTTTTTTTCCTACTTACTAAAGCCATATACTGTTACATGTATTATTTTATTTATTTAAATAAATATGATTTATTTAAAGCACCCCATAGCACTCACTAAACCCCTAAAGCCCTGATCTAAACAACAAATTACCAAATTACCAATGACCATATATGAATTAATCCAGAAATATAAAGTATACACATACACAGAGAGAGAGCGAGAGAGAGATAAGTATAATATATTATAGAGAGTTTTAGATATTTAGAGCGTATATCAGTATATCAGAATGAATTTTATTTAGTAAGTCTTAATATAATGGAAAATTGATTAATATATATATACATACATACAAAAAAAAAAAAAACACTGTGCGCGGTACGGCCTAGCTCGGCGTTCGAAAAAAATGTCCCTCTTGGGTTGCCGTTGTGCCGTTGAGCATTGCGCATGCGGAGTTGTTGTCACTGCCACATTACCGCCTGAGCCTGCGGTGGAGAAGCTCTCATCTACCATCGTATTCAGCACGATCGCTTGATTATTGCATGGTCAAAACGGCCTGGCACGCGATTCATGAACAAATCTTTATCCAAACCCAGCATTGGATTCATACCAGAAGCCGAAAGTAGCTCCTATAACCCCTTCAGCAGCCGCTGGTGAGTGATTTTACGCGCTGCTTTTGTTGTCTGAATGTATGGAGAGAGAGATGGAGAGAGAGAGGGGCATGTGTGCAGAGAAGAGATACATCAATCTGTACTTCGTTTACGTTATGGGGGATGGGACGGACGACTGAAATGAACGTGGTAAAACCACGAATTTAGACACGAAGTTGTTTAAATTACATGGGTAAAATGTGTTTTGCCGCTGATCCATCGTTTCTCTGAGGCCCTGTGTCTCTCAGATAGCCTAGCAGCTAACAGTAATGGTGTTCTCATTGGTCTGCCCCTGACACAGACACGAGCTTTGTAAATTATTTCGAGATTTTTGCTTTGCTGTTTATCCAAATGATTTTAGACGTAGTCAATGTCCCATTGCCAACAGTCTCGCCATGCATATTGTGGAGATGAAACACTGTTTTATCAGACTGTTTATTATTAAATAATTATTTTTATGTAAGTATCTGTTTTCTACTTTTTATTGTTAGAATACAATTAACAAATTATTTGTTCAGATGGGTTATATACAGTGTGCAAAGTGTGTTTACATGTACAGGTATGCAGGGTTAGTTCACCCAAAAATGAAAATTCTGTCATTAATTTCTCCCTCTCAGGTTTCTGACCCCTCCATAGACAGCATTTTAATGACCACTTTCCAGGTCCAGAAAGGTAGTAAAGACATTATTAAAATAGTACATGTGACTACAGTGGCTCAACGTTAATTGTATGAACCTACGAGAATACTTTTTGTATGCAAAACAACAAAAATAGCAACTTTATTCAACAGTCTCTTCTCATCTGTGCCAGTCTCCTATGCTTTTGATGTAGTAAATACAGTGCAGCGCTATGTCAGAACGGCGGCTTACCGTTGCCCGACACTGTTCACGTGAGCACCACGATGCTGATGCAGGAGCTAGCCAATGGTGAGCCACCGTTCTGCCATAGAACTCGGAAGAGCTGCACTGTATTTACTACATCAAAAGCGTAGGAGACTGACACCGACGAGAAGAGACTGTTGAATAAAGTCATTATTTTTTTGTGCAAAAAAAAAAAAAAAAGTATTCTTGTCGCTTCATAACATTAGGGTTGAACCGCTGTAGTCACATGGACTATTTTATTGATGTCTTTACTACCTTTCAGGACCTGGAAAGTGGTAATAACATTGTAATAATAACATAATAACATTGCTGTCTATGGAGGGGTCAGAGAGCTCTAAGATTTCATCAGAAATACCTTAATTGTAGGGATCTTGAGTATTTCAAGCAAAAATAATATTCGATGACCGCTGGGAATTTTTAGATTTATTTTTCTAAAATTGCTACTCCCCCCACATCACGCATGTATAGGCTATACATCTAAACAGAGAGAGACCCTTCACACTCTTAGTCTGTATGATAACAAACTGTTTAATTCATTAGGGAATAGGCTATATTAACTCAAGCCATATTATTATTGTAACATGCTGAAACATTATGACTGTTATTTGACATTGCCCCAAGTTACCGTAACCGTTATATGTCACGCAAGTCAATGTGCGTGTGAGAAACACTCGGGTGCGCACTTGTTCAGGAAGAAAAGTAACCAGTGCATGCATTTTAGCCGATTACAATGTCATTAGTTCAGTAACGTAAGGGATGATCGTGTTGAGGATTTACCTTAGATATGACCCAGAGAGGGCCTGCAGTGTATTCATGCTTTTTTTTGTTTTGTTTTTTTTTGTTTTTAATCCTCCCGTCTGATTTCACACTATAGCAGCCATTAAAATAATTCTGTTTTGTTTTTAATGTCAAAGTAGTTATAATTCGTTTAGTTTCTTTAAGTTAATTTATAAAAATGTTTGGAGCATGTTTTGTTTATTAAATTAAAGGTTTTTTTTTTTTTAAAGTGACAACCAAGCGGCCGACAGTGAGTTAACCACATGTTTGATCAATCTAGCCTCTCAAATCAACACTTGTCTTGTCTTGCCTGTAATAAAGTCCATAGATATAAAACACTTCAAGCATATCACAATGTTAGTTTATATGTTTACTATCACCACCACAGTAAAAAGGCGTTTTTGACATGCTGAGGCATAGGCTGATGCTGCTCGCAAACGAAACGGGCTACACCATGCATGTTGTCTTAACTTGCACCTCTCCGCAAAATGAATATAAATCCGATCTTCAGTTCCCGCACAATATGCACATAACGGAGTTCACGTCAATGAAAGCAACAGATAAGAGCTGCATTTTATTCATCATCAGCTCATGATCAAACACTGCAGCAGAATTGATTTGTATTAGTGGTTGGATATTAATTCGTCTCAAAAGAATTTAGAAAGGCTTTTACTCCTGGTCTTTTCACAATTGGATAGATATCTAATCAGAGAAAGCGAATGAAGTGAGCAGGTGTAGGCCGTAACTCTTGAAGCTGCGCTGAAGGAGCGCTCGCTGCTGCTGCTGCTGGAGCTGGAGCTGACTGAACACGCGCGAGCCAGTCTCAACAGTCGCGTGGTCTCGTGTGGTTTCCACCAGCGCAACACATCTCATAGTTTCGTTTAATTAATGAATGTCTAAAATATAAAAAGGAGAAGCCTAAACACCACATCAGCCCCGAAAACATATACAGGTAATGTTACACGTAATTACAGGACGATAATCGCACAACCTATTTGATATTCTATAACTAATCGAATATTCGAAAATCATGACTCATCACTGCTTAATTTGTGTTCCTAAGATGAACAAAGGTCTTACAGGTTTGGAACGACTGACAGAATAAATTTTTGGGTAAACTAACCCTTTAAAATGGAACATACTCCTTCCAAAATATTATAAAATTGATTCACAGCCCTGGACAAACCAGGGACAGTGATGCAGAGATGCCAAAACATTATATTAAAATGTAATTTGAAGTATGTAGACATTTGAACAGGATTATTAGTGTACATTAATTACTATTTGTTTTGTAACTGATGTTTACATATATCCCACATTACATGGCTTAATTAGGGCAGTACAAAATTGTATTTCTAAAAGGATAAATGTCTTGCATATTCTGCAAGGAGTACATTTGCAAAGATAAAAATTAATTATAT
>CM031963.1:1093640-1348640 GCA_018749465.1 Paracanthobrama guichenoti | reverse complement strand
CCAGTGCGTCATCAAGCCACCGTTTTAGCGCTGCCTAAAAAAAATCCTGAACCCAGCAATGGTGAGAAACGGTCACACCACAATTCAGTACTACACAGTTCACAGTCGTTGTAACGTGTTTCAGCAATACATTTCTAACATTTATAATGTGTTTAGAAACAAATCTCAGGATCTTTAAATAGGCAAATGCTTAAAGGGGTACTTCAGCGCTGGGAAGATGAATGTGTATTTAAACTGGGTCATTTATGTAGTAGAAATGTGAAATGATTTTTGAATTTGGTGCCTTCTAGACTAAGAAAAGCCAGAAAATGTATTTTTGGCTCATGTGTATGAAAGACAACAACTCCCGGAATGCACTTGCTTCGCTGCCCTATGAGGCCACTCCCAAAGCCACTGCCACTAGTTCACTGGATCACTTGCCCACCGCGGCACCACCCCACCACCCCTACCGTTGTTTTAATTTTCATAATAATAAAATAATTTAATTCAGTTAGAGAACAGACACTACAATTAAAAACTGAACGTGTCTGTTCAATATAATGTGAGTGAGTGTCACAGCACAAACGCAGCAGGAGTCAGATTACATTCATCACAAGAGTAAAGAGCTGAGGTAAGAGCGGGCGTGGCATACATTCACAGTGCGTGTCCAGTCTGGCACCTTTTCAGATCATGCCTATGGAAGCTTAACTTTCTAAGGAATTCATTTGAAAAGTTGAAACACTCACTTTGCTCTGCACCGCTCTGTTTACATGAATGCCCGCAGCTGCCCGAGCCGAGCGCTGTGAGTGAGATGCCTTTTATCCGGGTTTTTCTACTGTGTGTGTTTTATATAATGTGTATGTAATTCATGCATTTATTTAGCTAGAAAATTACAGAGAGATTTTTTAGTTATGTGTTTAGTTAAAATTTTGGAAAATATGCAGATGTGAAAATAAAGTGTGCACCAGAAACATTGTGTTTCCAAATGCATGTTATAATTGACATGCAGATTGGGAGTTTATGTGTGGAGCAGCATTTACTGTGAACCAAGCCATTCCGCACGACACCAGAACACATTGTAAATGGGCACAGTGCCACATCTCTGAAATAGAAGCCTTCACAGGTCCAACATTTTTTACCTGAACCCGAAGAGACCTGTAAATGTGCTAAACTGACCCGGACCAGTCTATTATTTGAACGTTGAACCCAGACAAGTGCAGAGTGAAGAAATGCCATAAATATACTACCCGGTACAGATGCGGACCTGTATATTATTTGAAAGCTGGCTGAAAAGACACAGACCTGACTGGACTCGAACGGGACATATTCCACAGCAAATTGCTATTAACAAGTCCATAACAAGTTGTGAAAATAAAACAGTTTGTCTTGCATCTAGTTAGCAGCCTTCTCCCTTTGTGCCTAACTGTGATGCATATAATCTTCCTGGCCGAGAAAGTTCCATCCGTGTTATTCCTCTCTTGCCGATTGAAAGGGCATGGTTAATCCCCTCATTATTCCAGCTTCAAAAGTCCACTTGCTGGCACAGTGACGGATGACAAATGCAACTTCGCAGTTTTGCTTTTTTTATTTGTAGCTCGAGTCAACTCGCATAAGATAAGTTTGACTGTTTGCCCTTTTGAGGTATAATAACGATTGCTTGTTAAATGCCATGGCCACTGGCGTTAGCATTACTTATTTGCTATCATCTCTGTGCTCTCTTTAATTCAACAATTTATGATTTAATTAATAGCTTTTAATGAATGTTGTTTTTAATTAAAAAAAAATGTTGTCCCCGTTCATCCAGCCGCTGATAAGTTGATCAAAATATGGGGTGCGTATGATGGCAAGTTTGAGAAGACTATATCTGGACACAAACTAGTGAGTATCTCAAAAGATCCATGATCTCAGAGTAGATTTTACTGCAGAAGGTGACTGATGTGACCTGGTTTTCTTTTATCTGCAGGGAATCTCAGACGTGGCCTGGTCCTCTGACTCCAACCTCCTGGTCTCAGCTTCCGATGACAAGACCCTAAAGATCTGGGATGTGAGCTCTGTAAGTCAACATCACAAAGCTGAACATTATATTATAGAATTTAAAGCATCTGAGCTGTTGAAATCAAGTGCAATGAATATACATAGGCTATGTGCATCCTGCTAGTTATTTTCAGACAGACCAGAATACAATTTTTTTTTAAATTATTACAGCACAATTTATCATATTCAAGACCTTTTCCCTTTCTGTTTTTTCATATCACCAGGGGAAGTGTTTAAAGACGCTGAAGGGTCACAGCAACTACGTATTTTGCTGTAACTTCAACCCACAATCCAATCTCATTGTATCTGGATCTGTAAGTCCATTCACAATCATTTGGCATTTTACAATTTTGTTAATTACGGCATACATGCATACATACATACATACATGCATGCTAATTATTATCTCTACGGCAGTTTGATGAGAGCGTGAGGATTTGGGATGTTAAAACGGGAAAATGTCTGAAGACGCTGCCAGCTCACTCGGACCCTGTCTCTGCGGTGTGTGTGCTTTTTTTACTTGACCTATGATGATCAAATAGTCAAATTCACAACTGTGTACAGGGGCTGGGTGATATACTTTTAAGTGACATTTGTATGTATTTATTTTATTGTAGGTTCATTTCAACAGAGATGGTTCATTGATTGTGTCCAGCAGTTATGATGGACTTTGGTAAGTAAGCTTTGGCTGTGAAATCTTTTTTTTGAGACCGTCAGATGCATAACTAACAACCATACCCACTTATTTGACTTTTTAATAGCCGGATCTGGGACACAGCCTCAGGCCAGTGCCTTAAAACACTTATCGGTAAGTTGACCAGTGTTTTACACAAGCACTTGTTCAGACTAGTTTCAAAGGCAACAATTTGTTCCTTGAAAGTAGCTATGTTTCCATCCAAAGCTGAGAATTTAACTTGTGCAAATTTGAATATTACATAAAACTTTTTGTGATTTATAGCACCGTTTCCATCCCATGTGTTCAAGAGAACAAAATATTTATTTCCTTGAAAAGTGGTGCTAAGTATCTGTAATAAAAATGAACTCTGCTGCAGTCAGAGAAGCCATTGTGGCTCTTTTTTTCCTTTTTCTTTTTTTTGTCTGTGCCTCAGAGCTCGTAGACAAAATGCAACAAATGATGTCGTTATCTTGCGTCCGGATGCCTGGTGTTTGGGAAAACCATTGTTTGAGACAATTCTGTAAGAATTTCTTTTACAGCCGACAATTTGGATGACAGACTTTGACTCGGGCATTTCAGAGTGAGCAAACCAACATTTGAGATGCTGTGCAATGAAACTTATCCACTGGTTAGTCCAGTTATCCAATCACAACCTCTGTTGAGACAAAAGTTTTTGTTGCGCATCAAGGGATTTATTTGGTTTATAGTTTATGCGCATGTCTTATTGAATAAATGAGCGCATGCGTTTTTTTGACTGCAGAATTTATGTGCATCTTTGGGTTTTCATCCAGCTTTTTTTTTTTTTATGCACTAACCCAAAATTTGCATACAAATAGATGGAAACATAGCTAGTGTTTGATGCTCTGTTCTTATCAAACTTTCATGCATAACACAAATACATGTACAACATCTTAAGTAAGAAGTGATTAAAAGAAGCATAAACAGGCATTATAAATAATGTATACATTTGAAAATATTCAACAGATGATGACAACCCACCTGTGTCTTTTGTGAAGTTCTCTCCCAATGGCAAATACATCCTGGCTGCCACTCTGGATAAGTGAGTCATATTATTTATTATTATTATTATTATTTTTATATTAATCTGTAGCCTTTGAAAAGACACATGCATTCCCTTTGTTTTTTAGCACTTTGAAGCTTTGGGACTACAGCAAAGGAAAGGTTAGAGTTTTTTTTCTCTTTAGGTGGTGCAGTGTATTAATTAAAACAAATAATGCTTGATCTGTGTATACCAATATCCTTTTCTCTCTTGTTTAGTGTTTGAAAACTTATACTGGTCATAAAAATGAGAAGTACTGCATATTTGCTAATTTCTCCGTCACTGGTGGAAAGGTATGTAGGCTCTACACTATACTAATCAGTTGCGAAGCATATCACACTAACACAGGCACACTAGCACACTGAATGTAGTGTTGTTCAGAAGCATTTTACATTTTTGAAAGTTTTTTTTTATTTTATTTTTTAATTTTTTATAGTGGATTGTCTCCGGCTCAGAGGACAACATGGTTTATATCTGGAACCTTCAGACCAAGGAGATTGTACAGAAACTACAGGGGCACACAGGTAGGAGCAGAAGTTCAGTGGATGTTTTGCAAAGAAGCTCAAGCACAACAGTTTAAATCAGAAATTAACAGTTTCATTCATTTTTTTTTATTTTTATTGTCATATTTTATCATATATTCCAGAGGTTCTGCTTCTGGGACCCACTGTCCTGCAGAGTTTAGCTCCAACTCTAATCAAAGACAGCTGAAGATAATCAAGCCCTTTAGACCATGTCCACACTGATACGTCTTCGTTTGAAAATGCATCTTTTTCTCTCTGTTTTGGCCTTCCATCCACACTGAGACGGCGTTTTAAGTCAACAAAAATGTAGCTTTTTGAAAACGTCATCTTCACATCATAGTGTGGACTGTGAAGACGGAGGTATTTGAAAACGATGATGCATGTTTAGTTGATGCATATTGTACCAATAGATACGTATCTTTATACTGCTATTGTGCCAGCTATGTGCCATTCACTTTCTCACAGTTGCTAAAATATGTTACTTTGCACACTTCATATCACAGTCCTGCAAGGATGACAGAAAATTTACTTTCATTTGCTGTCCTGTGTCAAAACACGAATGGAGTTGCGTTTTAGGCCAAACATAATGGTTGACCGAGTGCGACCATCAGTGAATGGTGAGATATTTTGCTAAATAAAATGATCCTGCCAAAAGAATTGTGTGATAACTTTATGATGTCTGTATCATCTCAGTGAGCTTTTATGAGGTTTTACGCATGCGCAGTAAGTTGAATTTGGCGTTTTCTGAAGTTTCAGTGTGGATGAGAAACTTTTGGAAAACGTTAGTGTGGACGGAGAGCATTTTGAAACGAAAATTCAGTTTTCAAATCTGTCCGGATTAATGTAGACATAGCCTTAGGATCAATTCTTGAAAATACACAGGCAGGTGTGCTGAAGCAGGTTTGAAATAAACTTTTCAGGACAGTGGGTCCCCTGGAGCAGGGTTGAAGACCTCTGATTTATTACACAAAATAGCATTTAGTTGTGAAAATGTTAGGACACCCTATTGATTTCCATGGTTTTCTGTATCAGGACATAATAAGAAAAATCATCTGGTCCTTGGCAGGTCTTAATTTGGAAAATAAAACCTCAGATGAACAACACTTGACATATTACACTGTCATTTATTTATTTAGCAAAAATGAAGCCAAAATGTTAACATGGGAATTAGGAGGGTAAGAAATGGTCAGGTACTGCTAATCAAATGCCTTTGAACTGATCACCTCTATAAAAGCAGAAGTTTTGGCAGTTTGCTGGTCTGGAGCATTCAGGTGTGTGTTAACACAATGCCAAGGAGGAAAGACCTCAGCAATGATCTTAGAGAAGCAATTGTTGCTGCCATCAGTATGCGAAGGGTTACAAGGCTATTTCCAAACTATTTGAAGTCCATCTTTCTAAAGTGAGGAAGATTATTCAAAAGTTGAAGACATTCAAAACAGACACCAATCTTCCCGTGAGTGGACATCCCAGCAAATTCACCCCAAGATCAGACTGTTATGCTCAGAAAAATTGCAGACAACCCAAGAACTTCACCTCACACTCTACAGGCCTCAGTTAACATGTTAAATGTTAAAGTTCATGGCAGTACAGTTAGAAAAAGATGGGTCAAGTATGCCATTTTCGGAAGGGTTGCCAGGAGAAAGACTCTTCTCTCTTTAAAAAAACCCAAAAAAACACACACTTTCAAACGGAGGAGACCAAAGTGAAGATGTTTGGCCATAATGCACAGTGCCAAGTTTGGTGAAAACCAAAAGAGCATATCAGCACAAACACAGACCCACAAAAAGTTTACAAAAAGTCAAGCATGATGGTGGAGGGGTGATTTGGGCTTGTTTTGTAGCCGGGTTGGACACCTCACAGTCATTGAGTCGACCATGAACTCTCCTGTATACCAAAGTATTCTACAGTCAAATGTGAGACCTTCTGTCCGAGAGCTAAAGCTTTGCTAAAATTTGGTCATGCAACCGGACAATGATCCGAAGATCACCAGCAAATCTACAACAGAATGGCTGAAAAAGAAAAGAATGAAGGTGTTGCAATGGCCCAGTCGAAGTCGAGACCTCATCCTGACTGAAATGCTGTGACAAGAGCTGTGCATAAACAAATGTCCACAAACCTCAACAAACTGAAGCAGTGTTGTAAAGAGTGGACCAAAATTCCTCCAGAATGATGTGAGAGACTGATAAATCATGCAGAAAATTATTACAGTTATTGCTGCCAAAAGTGGCTCTATAGGCAATTGAATGATAGGGTGTCCATCCTAACTTTGTCACCCATGGTTTTTCCATCTTGGCTTTATTTTTGCTAAATAAATAATGACAGATGATGATGATTATTATTATTTTAAAAAAATGTTTTAATCATGTCCTGATACAGAAAACCATGGAATTCAATAGGGTGTCCTAACATTTTCACATGACTGTATGTATATTATTGCTGTCAATCGGTAAACAACAAAACAACGAATCGCATGTTTTTTTCTGTAAATAATCGTTAAGTTTTTAATATTTTTACAATTTCAGTTGCTCTCCAAATTAGAAACAACTTAAAGCCAGCATCAGTGATGCCAATACTGCTACTGATGTCTCTATGAAATTGATAAATATACAGGTGCTGGTCATATAATTCGTCGTGTTTGGCAGCGGCAGATCTTAAAGTCACAGTAGACCAATAAACCAGTTGCTGTGATGTCTGTCATTTAAAGTTAATCAAAGAATAAAGTTAACAGAAAATTGTAGCTTTAATAAGGGTTAATCTGTGTTTAATTTATAATTGATGCAGTTAAGACTGTAAAGTGTTTGATAACTTTATTCAATTTCTGTACAGGTGCTGGTCATATAATTAGAATATCATCAAAAAGTTGATTTATTTCACTAATTCCATTCAAAAAGTGAAACTTGTATATTATATTCATTCATTACACACAGACTGATATATTTCAAATGTTTATTTCTTTTAATTTTGATGATTATAAGTGACAACTAAGGAAAATCCCAAATTCAGTATCTCAGAAAATTAGAATATTACTTAAGACCAATACAAAGAAAGGATTTTGGGAAACTTGGCCAACTGAAAAGTATGAACATGAAAAGCATGAGCATGTACAGCACTCAATACTTAGTTGGGACTCCTTTTGCCTGAATTACTGCAGCAATGCGGCGTGGCATGGAGTCGATCAGTCTGTGGCACTGCTCAGGTGTTCTGAGAGCCCAGGTTGCTCTGATAGTGGCCTTCAGCTCTTTCTGCATTGTTGGGTTTGGCATATCGCATCTTCCTCTTCACAACACGATTTTCTATGGGGTTAAGGTCAGGCGAGTTTGCTGGACAATTAAGAACAGGGATACCATGGTCCTTAAACCAGGTACTGGTTGCTTTGGCACTGTGTGCAGGTGCCAAGTCCTGTTGGAAAATGAAATCTGCATCTCCATGAAGTTGGTCAGCAGCAGGAAACATGAAGTGCTCTAAAACTTCCTGGTATACAGCTGCGTTGACCTTGGACCTCAGAAAACACAGTGGACCAACACCAGCAGATGACATGGTACCCCAAACCATCACTGACTGTGGAAACTTTACACTGGACCTCAAGTAACGTGGATTGTGTGCCTCTCCTCTCTTCCTCCAGACTCTGGGACCCTGATTTCCAAAGGAAATGCAAAATTTACTTTCATCAGAGAACATAACTTTGGACCACTCAGCAGCAGTCCAGTCCTTTTTGTCTTTAGCCCAGGCGAGACGCTTCTGACGCTGTCTGTTGTTCAAGAGTGGCTTGACACAAGGAATGCGACAGCTGAAACCCATGTCTTGCATACGTCTGTGCGTAATGGTTCTTGAAGCACTGACTCCAGCTGCAGTCCACTCTTTGTGAATCTCCCCCACATTTTTGATTGGGTTTTGTTTCACAATCCTCTCCAGGGTGCGGTTATCCCTATTGCTAGTACACTTTTTTCTACCACATCTTTTCCTTCCCTTCGCCTCTCTATTAATGTGCTTGGACACAGAGCTCTGTGAATAGCCAGCCTCTTTTGCAATGACCTTTTGTGTCTTGCCCTCCTTGTGCAAGGTGTCAATGGTCGTCTTTTGGACAGCTGTCAGTCAGCAGTCTTCCCCATGATTGTGTAGCCTACAGAACTAGACTGAGAGACCATTTAAAGGCCTTTGCGGGTGTTTTGAGTTCATTAGCTGATTAGAGTGTGGCACCAGGTGTCTTCAATAGTCAACCTTTTCACAATATTCTAATTTTCTGAGATACTGAATTTGGGATTTTTTTGTTGTTGTCAGTTATAATCATCAAAATTAAAAGAAAAACATTTGAAATATATATTTTTGTTCATACAAATATTTACGTTTTTCTTATTTTGCTGAATTTTTTTAATAGCTGTACCTCCTAATGTAGATTGAAAATGATCTAATCTTGTTTTTTTTTTTGTTTTTTTTGTAGATGTGGTGATCTCAACCGCATGTCACCCCACAGAAAATATCATCGCATCAGCAGCACTAGAAAATGACAAAACCATCAAACTTTGGAAGAGCGACTGCTAAGCCTCAAGCTTATTTTACATTATGATTGTTATTTTTTAATTCATTTTGTACTATTCATTTTGTGGGGGGGAGAGACTTGTTTTTCATTTGAAAGGTCACACAACGCTGTTCACATTGACATCAAGGCTCGGCAAGAGGATTGGTGAAAGCATCTTACCCCGACATACCCTCTCCTGACGCAGCACCCCTCTGTCCACTCGTGTGCACTAAAACAATCACTTTTTTCTCTGCCTTGCCGCCAGCTCTCGTTCATCAGTTTAAGCATCCAGCAAAACTTTTAACCAGACTGTAAATCTAGGCAGCTTTGTTTGAAATCCACAGACCTGTTAGGACAAAGAGAGCGTTCATCTGTTTTTTTTCCCTGTAGGTTTTGTAGAATCAGAGATGGTTTGCACACTTTCTGAAGCCAGCAGAACGCCTAAGTGGCCATTTTAACAGAAATGTTTGGAGTATTACATGTTCTCTGCCTGATGAGCGATTTGCAGCTTAACTCTATTATTTGGCCAAAAAGAAGTTTTACAGACTTCATCTGTGAACACCTGAAATGTTTACCTTGTCAATTCAAGCCTCCATGTACGAAATGTGTTGTGTGGGAAGAAGGATGTTTTGAACATCCACTTTTTCATGTTTATTTCTGTAAATGTTAAAACGGCAATTAAATCAATTCATTGTGTTATAGTTGCTAAGCTAATTGTCAGACATCGTTTATGGTTTTCAGTGGCTTTCAGTGTTGTCTAGGCAGTGCTAACAATAAAACTCCTATCTCTTTTGTTATAAAAGCTTATTGCAGTTACAGACATAAGGTATGCCAAAAGTTCACTTTATTCCTACAGCTGTAATTACCCAAACTTTGTTCATATCAGTTTTTGGTGCTTTTGATAAATAAAACTGTACAATACATCAGGATGGAGTAGCAGTTTTGGTCCGAGCTTTCAGAGAAAGCATCATCAGTTAAAAGGAAAATTTACTAGTAGACTGAAGTTTTACAAACTATATATATTCATTCTAAGCTACAAAAAAAAAAAAAAAAAAAAACCTACCTGCACAATCTGAGAAAGACAGTTTCTAACTATTGTTATGTGGTTACAATTACACATCATATGCAAGGAGTGTTGCTGTGATCTGAATATGCCATAACCTTATATCTCGTGACCAAAAGCAGTCTCGATGTATTAAGAGCCTTGAGATGTTTTGTGTACCTGACACTTTGTACATACTTGCAGCTTCTCTGTTCTTTGGTATGTTTCCCTTTTGTTCTGTGGTCTTTTTAACTATCTCAAGTAGCTGATAGTGCTTCAAGACTGTTTTATTTTTTCTCTGCTTGATGTGGATGATGGTTTGCCCATCCTCTGCTTCTGGACTCTCTCTGTTCTGTTGTTTTTGGCCAGATTTCCAGTGCACTGCAGTGATGACAGGGGCCGCATGAGGAATTGTATCTGTATTGCATTTAGTCACTTTGGACATGACCTGTGACTCAATAAAGATTTTTTTACCTCTATCAGTGCAACGTTGTCCATGCATTTATACAATTCATATAGTTAAATGATCTTCTGTGCATTAGGTTTGAAAACACTGCTGTTAACATAAAGGTTTATTTTGCGATCATGACTGGCTGGCTACACGACAATGGTGAGGCCAGAATTCTCCAAGTGGGTGGACTTCTCTATTTGTCTCCTTTCAAGACTACGCTGAGAGTGTAATTTGTCAAGCTGCGAGCTACTCATAATTTAACTCTAGAATGCATGAACCAAAAAACCTACATGAATGCATAAAGGGGTTCAAATGACCTACACTAGATTGCCAAAAGTATTGGGACACCCCTTCAAATTACTGAATTCAGGTGTTCCAATCACTTTCATGGCCACAGGTGTATAAAATCAAGCACCTAGGCATGCAGATGCTTCTACGAACATTTGTAAAGAACTGGTTGCTCTCAGGAGCTCAGTGAATTCAAGCGTGGTACTGTGATGGGTTGCCACCTGTTGAATAAGTCCATTCGTGAAATTTCCTCACTACTAAATATTCCACGGTCAACTGTTAGTGGTATTATAACAAAGTGGAAGCAATTGGGAACAACAGCAACTCAGCCACAAAGTGGTAGGCCAGGTAAAATCACAGAGGGGTCAGTGCATGCTGAGTTGCGCAGTAGTGGTGGCAAGATGAAGCCTCATGAAGCACTGAAGCTTTTCAGCCAAGTGGTTCACAATCACACTTCTCTGTCTGGCAATCATATGGACGAGTCCATTAATTCTAAATGCTTCAGCATAGCAAGACATTTTGGACAATTTCATGCTCTCAACTTTGTGGGAACAGTTTTGGGATGGCCCCTTCCTGTTCCAACATGAGGTCCATAAAGGACCTCAAGCAAGGTCCATAAAGACATGGATGAGCGAGTTTGGTGTGGAGTGAATTCACCTTTGGGATGAATTTACATTTTAATTTATGCATTTGGCAGACGCTTTTATCCAAAGCGACTTGCATTGCATTCAAGGTACACATTTTGTCAGTTCTTGCTTGAACCCATGACCTTGGCGTTGCTAGCACCATCCTCTTATTGTTTGAGCTACAGGAAAGCTGAATTAGAGCAGAGAATGCTAGCCAGGCTTTCTCGTCCAACATCAGTGCCTAAACCTCGTGGAAAGCCTTCCTAGAAGAGTTGAAGCTGTTATAGCTGCAAAGTGTGGGCCAACTCCATATTAAACCCTACGGATTAAAATGTGATGTCATTAAAGTTCATGTGCATGTAAAGGCAGGCGTCCCAAAACGTTTGGCAGTATAGTGCATATTGGAATTAATGTTTTTCTTAAAAAACAAAACAGGTGTCCTATTCCTTGAATAATTAAAACTGCTCTCCGTAACTTTTTTTGTGTTCAAGATTTACAAAAATTATATAATGAGAATGTACAACATGAATCCATTCTCCAAACCATGTTTTTGTCTTACTCTGAATCATTATGGTACACTTATAATAAGTGTTTATATTGGGACTATTTCAGACCGGACTGGTAGGAACCGCGGAGGAGGAGAACAGTCCCTGCGTGACTCGCCATAGACATAAACAGAGAAGTAGCTCCGGCTGCAGTGTTCTTCCGCAAGACGCATGCAGTTCTGTTTATTAACCGCTAGAGCGCAAAAAGTTACGGACTGCAGCTTTAAAATTATTGATACAAAAAGATTTTTATTATATCAAACATGTTTATTTGTCCACTTTCCTTGAATATATGCATTACAAAAGATGAAATGTATTCATTTTAAAATGCAGGCCAGGTTTTAAACAAACAGAAAAAAAGAAAAAAAAAGTTATTTAGTCAAGAGCAGTATGTTATTTTTTTATTTTGTTTGATTCACATTAATGATAGTGTTAGTGATATACAGCAAAACAAATGATAACAGCTATGCTTTCATGTCCGAAAACATTATTTTTGTCTTACATTTCATAAACTCAGACAAGTACTGACTCGTTTTCCTTGTTTATTTTTGTGAATTTAAATGTGTGCAAAGGATTGATTTAAGACCACGAAGGGTTAGTTGTAACGCGCATGGTTTAAGACTTTTCACGCATAGCAGGATGATGAAACAGTGGATATACTAGTTGCCATATCAACATTATTTAGAGAAACAATTGCACCAAAAAATAAAAAATCTTTGAAAGATATCACTGAACATTTATTTAACCATAGCAAAAGTAAATTTCTTACTTAAGTTTATTTTTCATCTCTGTTTTTTGTGTTTATTTAAAATAAGACAAATCTGATATTATTTTAATTTTATATGTTATTTAACATGATGGTTCTTTAATGCTGATCTAACTAGCAGAAGACATGATACATACATAATTTGTATTATGTAAAATATAGTCCATGAAAAATCATGCTTCATTGCTTAACACAAATGTGACCGGTGGTCTATTGTGTTAATGCATTTACAAAATGATAAACCTCCAGCAATTAGTTTATAGCCTGGGTTAAATAGTTGAAATTAGTGTTTTATTCCATTAACAAAGAAGTAAACACTGTCAGCACGCAGAAAATGCACATCAGACGAATGAATAGAGGAACTTTCTGACAGCATGAGGGAAAAAATTAAAAGTGGAATGTTATTTACCCTATTTTACTCTCTGCAATGATAAGTCGTGGATTAGCAACATGGTTTGTCATCACAAATTAGTAGTGTTTTTAAAACATGATTTCATAGATGTTGCATGCTATTCATAGAGGCTTGGAATATTGGGGCAGCATGTTAAAACCATAGACTGTAAAAAAAAAAAAATAGATGGACGGCGATCTCTTCTATTAATGCAAGTGAAGCCGTCAGTGTCCAAATATGACACTGACATCTTGGGTCTCCAGTCTACACAGTAGTGAGTGCGAAGTGGAGCCGCCTCCAATCTCCTCCTGAAGTTCTCCAAAAATGTCCATTGGTGCCTCAGAGATTACTTTGCTCAGAGAAGCTGTCAATCATAACGTCACACCCCCGTTTTTATATAATCAAATAACTAACTAAAACCAAACTTATTTAAAGAACGAACACTTGAACTAGCATCAGCGTGATGATAACTGCCTAAAATGACAGAAACTTTTATTTGAAGTGTAATTTGTTTGTTTAGTTTGTCTAGGACTACATTTCATGGAGAGGATGGGGTTTATGACCTATACTGCATCCAGCCACCTGGGGGCGATTGAGACGCTTTGGCTTCACTTATCAGGACTTGAGTGGCACACTTAGTTAAAACACTCGAGAATGAGGAGCGAGTTGGCTGAGCGTGGGCTGCTGGGACTGTACCTGAGCTCTCTTATTCTGACCCACTCTGCCTGAGTGTTTTATATAAAAGTAAAGAGACTCTCAATGCCCTCTTTAGAGTCATTCGGTAGTGCCTGACAGCGTCAGTGAAACCCCACACCTGCAGCTAACCAGCTAGCAATCATGCTATGTTAACTAGCATACACAAACAAATAAAAGCTCAAGTGTGAGAATAAAATTTTAAATAATAGCTGAATTATGCTTTTTGTCTGAAAGAGGAATTTTATATGAGAATATATACACTCACCTAAAGGATTTTTAGGAACACCATACTAATACTGTGTTTGACCCCTTTCGCCTTCAGAACTGCCTTAATTCTACGTGGCATTGATTCAACAAGGTGCTGAAAGCATTCTTTAGAAATGTTGGCCCATATTGATAGGATAGCATCTTGCAGTTGATGGAGATTTTTGGGATGCACATCCAGGGCACGAAGCTCCCGTTCCACCACATCCCAAAGATGCTCTATTGGGTTGAGATCTGGTGACTGTGGGGGCCATTTTAGTACAGTGAACTCATTGTCATGTTCAAGAAACCAATTTGAAATGATTTGAGCTTTGTGACATGGTGCATTATCCTGCTGGAAGTAGCCATCAGAGAATGGGTACATGGTGGTCATAAAGGGATGGACATGGTCAGAAACAATGCTCAGGTAGGCTGTGGCATTTAAACGATGCCCAATTGGCACTAAGGGGCCTAATGTGTGCCAAGAAAACATCCCCCACACCATTACACCACCACCACCAGCCTGCACAGTGGTAACAAGGCATGTTGTAGTGGAGATGAGTGGTACCCGGTGGGGTCTTCTGCTGTTGTAGCCCATCCGCCTCAAGGTTGTGCGTGTTGTGGCTTCACAAATGCTTTGCTGCATACCTCGGTTGTAACGAGTGGTTATTTCAGTCAAAGTTGCTCTTTTATCAGCTTGAATCAGTCGGCCCATTCTCCTCTGACCTCTAGCATCAACAAGGCATTTTCGCCCACAGGACTGCCGCATACTGGATGTTTTTCCCTTTTCACACCATTCTTTGTAAACCCTAGAAATGGTTGTGCGTGAAAATCCCAGTAACTGAGCAGATTGTGAAATGCTCAGACCGGCCCGTCTGGCACCAACAACCATGCCACGCTCAAAATTGCTTAAATCACCTTTCTTTCCCATTCTGACATTCAGTTTGGAGTTCAGGAGATTGTCTTGACCAGGACCACACCCCTAAATGCATTGAAGCAACTGCCATGTGATTGGTTGATTAGATAATTGCATTAATGAGAAATTGAACAGGTGTTCCTAATAATCCTTTAGGTGAGTGTGTATATATATATATATATATATATAAATTTAACAGTAGATTGAGATCATGAATGTTTAACAAATGAAATATCCATTCAAGTGTCTTGGTCTTTTTTTAACATCAGAATATGTGTATATGTATATTTATTTATTTATTTATTTATGCATTTATTTATTTTTATCTATTTATGTTTTACTGTTTTTAGTGAATTTCGTCCTGGTCTTTTGTGCCTCAGTCTATCTCAGCGAGCTCAACAGTTGCTCCATCTTTGCTATTTCCACCTCTGGTCCCTTCGGCAACTCCTGACCCTTTTTCTCCTGCAGAGCCAAAGAGAGAAATGAAGAGAACGAGATGAGTCAGCTGCTGGTAGTGAGAGGACTGACCCAGGGGTGCCAGTAACAATCACAAACACTTCTCAGTGTGAAGCTCCCAGTCCCATTTAAAAGTTTCTCTCTCGCCCGGCGGAGGTAATGAGAGAGGTGTTAGCAAGATGTTATTTCCTCTGTGTGCTGTGGTGGACTTGCTCCAATCTCACACTACATTTGTCTGACATTACTATTGCTGACCATGAACTAAAGAACTAAACCGAACCAGACCGGCTTCTTAACAGAGAAAGTCACTTGCACAAATTAAACACTCTCCAGTTCCTGTCAATCATTTCAGCAATCATGAGTCTGGTTATCACTCTGAGAACATCTGCTAAATTTGCTCTGCAGAATGCTAATGTCCAGATATCTACAGAGCTGTAGTGGAGGGATCTTCAATGATTTCTAAAGGCCAATAAAGGCCATGTGTTTGTGTAGAATCCATCAAATCCTAACCAGGAGGAAAAATTGAGAGAGAGTGAAGTCAAAGGGACTTGAGCATTTAGGGAAAGACAGGATGTTTTTTGCTCCAGAGAACAAGTCTTCATGCTAGTCTTTGCCTTTCTGTTTGAATTCAACAAGGAAAATATAACAGCAAAAAAGACCTTCATGATGTCTTTATTGATATCATTAGCTTGCTGAACAAAATACTTTTGTTCAGCAAGGGTGCATAAATTGATCAAAAGTGACAGTAAAGACATTTATAAAGTTATAAAAGAAGAAATGCTGTTCTTTTGAACTTAATAAAAGAATCCTGAAAAAATTATCCATTTCCCCAAAAATATTAAGCAGCATAACTGCTTTCAACATTGATAAGAAGAAATATTTCTTGAGCATTCAATCAGCTTGATTTCTGAAGGATCACTGAAGTGACACTGAAGACTGGAGTAATGGCTGCTGAATATTCAGCTGTCATAGGCATAAATTACATTTGAAAACATATGAAAATAGAAAACAGTTCTTTTAAATTCTACTTTTATTTTACAATATTTCCATTTTTACTGTATTTTTTATTAAATAAATGCAGTCATTGTGAGCATAAGAGCACTCTTCAAAAACATATTCTAAAAAAATAAATTAAAAATTATTCATATAATTTGACTTGGTTCACTCTGGAACCACTGCAAAACTTTAAGGACCTTCAGTCATGTAATTTATTTCTCTGCATCTATTTTTTCTGAAAGCCTTTTCCCACAGTGCATCCGGAAAGTATTCACAGCGCTTCACCTTTTCCACATTTTGTTATGTTACAGCCTTGTTTCAAAATGGATTAAATTCATTATTTTCCTCAAAATGCTACAGACAATACCTCATAATGACAACGTGAAAGAAGCTTGTTTGAAATCTTTGCAAATTTATTAAAAAAAAAGAAGAAAAAAAAATCACATGTACATAAGTATTCACAGCCTTTGCCATGTCACTCAAAATTGAGCTCAGGTGCATCCTGTTTCCAGTGATCATCCCTGATGTTTCTACAACTCTATTGGAGTCCACCTGTGGTAAATTCAGTTGATTGGACATTATTTGGAAAGGCACACACCTGTCTATATAAGGTCCCACAGTTAACAGTGCATGTCAGAGCACAAACCAAGCCATCTAGTCCAAGGAATTGTCTGTAAACCGCTGAGACAGGATTGTATCGAAGCACAGATCTGGGGAAGGGTACAGAACAAATTCTGCAGCTTGAAGGTCCCAATAAGCACAGTGGCCTCCATCATCTTTAAATGGAAGAAGTTTGGAACCACTAGAGCTGGCCAAGAACCCGATGGTCACTCTGACAGAGCTCCAGCGTTTCTCTGTGGAGAGAGGAGAACCTTCCAGAAGAACAACAATCTCTGCAGCACTCCACCAATCAGGCCTGTATGGTAGAATGGCCAGACGGAAGCCACTCCGCAGTAAATGGCACATGACAGCCCGCTTGGAGTTTGCCAAAAAGCCCCTGAAGGACTCTCAGACCATGAGAGTTTTTCAGTGGCAGGAACTGGAAGACTAGTCAGAATCAAGGGACAAATTAATGCAGCAATGTACAGAGACATGCTTGATGAAAACCTGCTCCAGAGCATTCTGGACCTCAGACTGGGGCAAAGGTTCATCTTCCAACAGGACAATGCCAAAACCCTAAGCACACAGCCAAGATAACAAAGGAGTGGCTACAGGACAACTCTGTGAATGTTCTTGAGTGGCCCAGCAAGAACCCAGACTTGGACCCGATTGAACATCTCTGGAGAGATCTGAAAATGGCTGTGCACCGACACTCCTCATCCAACCTGATGGAGCTTGAGAAGTCCTGCAAAGAAGAATGGGAGAAACTGCCCAAAAGTAGGTGCACCAAGCTTGTAGCATCATACTCAAAAAGACTTGAGGCTGTAATTGGTGCTTCAACAAAGTATTGAGTAAAAGCTGTAAATACTTATGTACATGTGATTTCTTTTTTTTTTCTTTTTTATATTAATTTGCAAGATTTCAAATAAACTTCTTTCACGTTGTCATTATGGGGTATTGTTCGTAGAATTGAGGAAAATTATGAATTTAATCAATTTCGGAATAAGGCTGTAACATAACAAAATGTGGAAAAAGTGAAGCACTGTGAATTGGGAATTACTATGCTCAATATGCTATGTTAATGTGTTTTCCTGACTCATTCTCATCTGATGTCACTTAGCTAAACTGAGGCGTTCAGTAACCGGGTTGAACTGCAGTGGGTTGTGCGTGTGCTGTACATGTCTGAAGCAGTCACAAATATGCAGATATCAGTATTCAGCACATGAAATATGATTTCATTAGAGGCCTATACATAATATTAGTGCATCACTTACCTTAGGCTTCTTACGGAGGTTGGGCGAGAGTTTGAGGCTGATGACATGGCCGTGGTCATCGCCCACGATGATGATGGGATGGACAGGGTTGAATTCGATTTTCACAGGCCTTTTCTTTTTGGACACCACTATTTGTTGGCAGAGAGACTCATATTTGTTGACACTGAGGTCGAACACATGAACCTGAGAGAGAAATAGAAGTCTTTTTCATTAATGTATGTGTATCAGTTTATGTTTTGATGTTTTCAGTGTGAAGCAGCACCTCTATAATGTATTCTCTTGTTTTGGCTCTGAGTGTCAGCAAGCAAGATAATATATATATAAAATTTAAATTTATATATTTTGATTTAACTTTTAATACATATAAAGTATATTTGTTGTTGTGTATGTCACATTTAAAATGACTTTCTCTTGAAGATGTAAAGTCATTATCAGAGCAGTAGAGCAGATGGTGGCATGCATGATGCTTGTGACATAATATTGAGGTGTTGTCATCATGTAACAGTTCAAATCAGGCCTCTGTTATGTCCTGAACCCTTTTCTCTTTGTTCGTTTATTTATTTATGTTTATTTTATTTACTTACTTAGAGGACAGATATTTACTATTTTAAGTGCAGGAACTTTCTAAATTTTTGATTGCACTAATGATCACAGTAACAGTGATTTAGCTTCTGGCAGGACCTGACTGACACTTTTGGTGTTATGTTATGTTATGTGTTGCTTGTTTGCAGAATAAGCCAACCCATTCAATTAAAAAAGAGCTAACATTGTTGTTTTTTCCCCTTCTAAATAATAATCTAAAATAGCACAATATATTTGTCCAGAAATTAATAAATACAAATTGGCGATTTGAGCCGATCAAGACTGCGAGACTGATAGGTGATGCCTGAAGTGGCCTTAGACAAGTGTCAGAACAGTGGTGTGATTTAACACTAATGAGAGTATAACAACTTCAGCTAACAATGGGCCACAGGATAGATGTCGTGGTCGTTTTGCTTAAAAAAGAAGACCTAAAATACTGCACTGGGCTTTCCACATAAGGACATTGTTTTCCTGTTTTCCCAAATCGATTCACTAGAATTAATCAGGTTTTAATACTACATATAAGAAGGTGAGTGTTTAGGAAAGTATGTCAGTTTAATTATTGCATCAACTTTAATGCACAAATTATGCATCGTGAAAAATCTAATGTGCTTTAAGTGGAAGTATCCAGAAAAATGCTATTTTAAGGTGAGGGATTATTAAAGGAATTATTATTAATTTTATTAATACTTTAATCATTACTTTTTTGCCATTATTATTAAAATAATTATAAAAAGGATTTTATCATATCATGAGCCGCTTTTCCACCGTCGGGCTGAACTGTTCTTAGAATGGTAAGGAACGGTTCCAGTTGTGTTTCCATTTGAGCCTGGTACGGCACAGCACGATTACAAACCGTTCTCGGCCCGGAATTGTTGGCACGGTTAACTAACTGCTGGTATGCTGGTAGAATTCATGAAATGACATCGCCACTCAGGATTGCTCACTTGTTTGTTGCCTGGCTACCAGTTTCTTTGTAGTTGGCTAAGCGCTCTATTTGAATGACGTAAACACAAATGAATAATACAATTAAAATAAATATCTGATCATCCTCTGTAATGCGGTCGTTATTTACATCTCATATCATCCATAAACCATTGTGTTGCCAAGGAAACGACTGACGCTTTTGTATGAGCGGCCGTTATCAGCCCCACAGTGGAAAATTAAACCAGAACCGTACCAGCTGGCCAGCACGGAATAGAACGGTTACGCAACGAGAACCATTCGGCCCGGCAGTGGGAAACAGCTATGGACTATACCATTGTGTTTGTATTAGAGGAGTCGGTTGGGCTGTTTACCTTTCTATCAGTGGTGACAGCAGCAAAGACAGTGGAGGAGTATGGAGCCCAGGCCACATCTATCACTTCAGCTCTCAGGTCAAAGGTGAACACAGGAGACCTGGGAGAGACATGTATTTTTACTGAAATAGTAGAATGCTTCAGATAAGCTAGTATTCAGTCAGAACAAAACTTTAACAGGAACTACACTGCTCCCATTCTGAATTCATCAAATGTTCAAATGTTAGCAGTCTGACTAACTGATGTCCAGGCCCACACGGAATCTGCGTGCGCAGAATTCCACAGAAAACTCTGCAGATTTCCGCAGACTATAGTGCCCATCATTTGAGAAGCATACACAATCGCATGCGTGAAATGTCTAAATTAAAATTTAAGGAAACGTCACTTGACTACAAAAATTACTTATTTATAGCTATTAAAAAATTTAAATTTATGTACTTCAGTAGGTATTTATTTATTTTGCTCTATTGTTGAATGATATGAAATTGTTTATTTAATGATTTATCTACAATACAATTGATAAAGCAATATTTTCTATAATGTCTTATAGTGGATGTAGCCTACAATAAGAGAGATCAAGCTTTATTTAAAAAACAAGTTGTTCTATTTGGATTTGGATTGTAAACCTTAAATAAAAGTTAAGAAGTGAATATTTTATATTTTATTTATAATGCTTTCAGTTCCAATATTCTTAGATCTTTTAACACATTTAAAACCATTCTGCATAATTCCGCAGATTTTTCAAAACATTCAACACAGAAATCACAAAAAAATTCCACAGATTCCGTGTGGCCCTGCTGATGTCTAAAGATGTGAAATATAACAGAGAGACATCTTAAAAAAACATCATCAGAACTTCCCCAGACTGTCACAATCAGTAGGGGAAAAAGAGAAGGGGGTCTAAATCAATAGTCCCACATAATCCCAATGAAAGGAGACTGGTTCTTATTTGAGGTGACAGATGAATTTATCTCCTAGTGTTTGTCTGAGACCCAACAATACTCTGTATATGTGCAGGGAGCCGCCTGCCGCTCTCTTAGAGCTGTTAACATAAGACTAAGGTGACCAATTTTAAACTTTACAGATCAAATAAAAAAATTTTTAGTAAGGAAAAATTAACATACAATTAAAATTATATATATTTATTCCTGCAACAGCAAAGCTGAATTTTCAGCAGCCATGACTAGTCTTCAGTGTCACATGATACTTCAGAAATCAATCTAATATGCTGATTTAGTGCTCAAGTAACATTTCTTATTCAGTTGAAATGGTTATACTGCCTAATAAAATTTTGTGGAAACTGTGATACTTTTTTTTTCTCTAGATTCTTTGATGAAAAAAACAAAACACGATCAGCATTTATTTTAAATAGAAATCTTTTCTAACATTATGAATTACTTTTGATCAATTTGATATAGTGCTGCAGGGAATGGTGCTCATACTTGGTTCTCTCATCCCAAACTTTCACCATCCAGTCCAAGTCGCAGGAGATGAAAACATGGGAATGGAAGGGATTCCACCTCACACACTGGACACTCATGGGGAAGTATGCATCATATGCCTTCAGGAAAGAGTATGTGTCACCCTGTGAAACACAAACATACTCTCATTATTGGTTAAATTAACATGAAAAAAAGCTGTTTTATACAACAACACTCTTGCTCCTGTTATACTAGCGATCCATATAATTTATCTTGTTTTATTTATCTTGTGCAACTCTGGGGATTGTTCGATCCATCAAGTCTAAAGCATAAATCCTGCAGCATATGTTTAGCTGTTTCTGTTTGAACTTTATCTTTATTAAAAAAATTAAATAAAAAAAAAAAAAAAACATATATAAAGATAACATGGCAAATGCCTCTGTTCTGATAAGGGGAATTAAAAGCATGGTGTGTGTGTATAAAAATAGTAAATAAAGTAGAACGTTTTCTTTTAAGGTTAGGGTATATGTAAAGGTTAGGTTACAGTATTTATATATAACTGTATATACCAACAATAGAAGTCTATGGAATGTCCCCATCTAGATACCTAAGTAAATGTGTGTGTGAGTGTGTTGTGTAGAAGTGGAGGGATGTTGGAGTCAGTAGAACTGAAAATTTAAAAAAAAGAACATGTGTTTGCCTATGATGTTTATAATTTAGAACAAAACAAGTCATATGGACCAAAGCGCGGCATACAGATGAGAAACAAAATTGTCTGGTCTTTCAAAATGTATAATTTAAATGCTAGATGACTCAAGACTGGATATATATACACCGGACATAACATTATGACCACCTTCCTAATATTGTGTTGGTCCCCCTTTTTCTGCCAAAACAGCCCTGAACCTGTCAAGGCATGGACTTCACTAGACCCCTGAAAGTGTGCTGTGGTATCTGGCACCAAGATGTTAGCAGCAGATCCTTTAAGTCCTGTAAGTTGCGAGGTGGGGCCTCCATGGATTGGACTTGTTTGTTCAGCACGTTCCACAGATGCTTGATTGGATTGAGATCTGGGGAATTTGGAGGCCAACTCATTGTTGTGCTCCTCAAACCATTCCTGAACCATTTTTGCTTTGTGGCAGGGCGCATTATCCTGCTGAAAGAGGCCACAGCCACCAGGGAATACCGTTTCAATGAAAGGACATGGTCTGCAACAATGCTTAGGTAGGTGGTACGTGTCGAAGTAACATCCACATGGATGGCAGGACCCAAGGTTTTCTAGCAGAACATTGCCCAAAGCATCACACTGCCTCCACCGGCTTCTCTTCTCCCATAGTGCATCCTGGTGCCATGTGTTCCCTCAGGAAAGTGATGCACACACACCCGGCCATCCACATGATGTAAAAGAAAGTGTGATTCGTCACACCAGGCCACCTTCTTCCATTGCTCCGTGGTCCAGTTCTGATGCTCACGTGCCCACTGTTGCTGCTTTTGGTGGTGGACAGGGGTCAGCATGGGCACCCTGACTGGTCTGCGGCTATGCAGCCCCATACGCAACAAACTGCGATGCACTGTGTATTCTGACACCTTTCTATCAGAGCCAGCATTAACTTGAGCAATTTGAGCTACAGTAGCTCGTCTGTTTGATCGGACCACACGGGCCACCCTTTGCTCCCCACGTGCATCAATGAGCCTTGGCCACCCATGACCCTGTCGCCAGTTCACCTTGTTCCTTCCTTGGACCACTTTTGATACTGACCACTGCAGACCGGGAACACCCCACAAGAGCTGCAGTTTTGGAGATGCTCTGACCCAGTCATCTAGCCATCACAATTTGGCCCTTGTCAAACTCACTCAAATCCTTACACTTGCCCATTTTTCCTGCTTCTAACATATCAACTTTGAGGACAAAATGTTTAGTGTTCACTTGCTGCCTAATATATCCCACCCCTAACAGGTGCCGTGATGAAGAGATAATGTTATTCACTTCAACTGTATGTTTATATATATATATATATATATATATATATATATATATATATATATATATATTAAAAAAACTATTTTATATATATGTTTGGTTGAATGACTGTATGGCTGACCTTAGTGTAAATGAACATATTGGATGTAATGGTATATGACTGACCTTGTAAATCATTCCAGATTTAGAGGTAACAAGATAAATCCAGTCGTATTTTTATGAATGTCCAAAGATATTCCAGCTAGAACCACAGAAAAATGTCTTCTTCAGTGAAATATACATTATTGCATGCAATTTTTACACCATTAGCACATTTATTTTATTTGACATTTCTTTCTGTTCTGTGTGATTTCTAGAAACCAATCTGAATATAAATAGAATTTATCAGAAGCTCTGTTGAGGACTATGCGTTTATAAAAAAATAAGGTAAGGTGGTTCATACATGTGGGAATGACATCCTTAAGATCATCAGGAACTTTGTCCATGGCTGGGAGTTTGATGAAGTCTACGAAGTCTAGTTCATGCTGAAATTCATACATCAATTAACATCTTACATTAATGACTTGTTTTAGAATCAACACTTAGATGTTTCCTTCTGTACCTCTCTTAAAGTCCAAGACACCACTCGTCCATCAGCGGACACAGAGAGGAAGTTGTGATTACCATGCAAATCATCGCTCTTCCACTTCACCTGTAACGAAGACAATTAAACACACAGCCAAGACTTTTATTATCATCCAACAATCACAAAAACTATACAAGCTCTGAATTAAAACCTGTATTTAGTTTTATTTAAATACATTACCATTCAAAAGTTTGGGGTCGGTAAGATTATTGAATATTAAAAAAGCCTCTTATGCTCACCAAGGCTGCATTTATTTTATCAAAAGTACAGTTGAATATTGTTTTATTTAAATAGCCATTACTTCAGTGTCATATAATCCGTCAGAATCAATATTAATATTAATTTGCTGATTTGGTGCTTGAGAAACATTTATTTTTATCATCAGTGTTGGAAACAGTTGTGCTGCTTAACATGTGTTGTGGAAACTATGATCTTTTTTTTTCAGGATTCTTTGATAGAAAAAAATCTGTCCGAGAAAAGAAAGCAGTTTGAACAGTCATGTATAGAAGCTTGTTTTAAAAAGTAGTGCATACTGCACAAACACAGTCCTACACTTACTTCACATTACAGAAATAGTAAGAGTAGTATTCTATTCCGACCATTGTATTGAACATACAGCTCCACTGTCATATTAAGAAATGATGGTTTACTGTTATTATTTCACCCATGACTCCATGGTCATATCCTCATCCATACCTGCATCACACGGCCGCTGTGTTTCCCGGGGCTCATAGATGTGGTCTTATAAATGGGCTGCTTACTCTCTTCCAGCAGGCTATACACTGCAACACAACCATCTGTCATACCCACAACCACCAGCTCGGACAGTTCTTTGTGGATGTCTATGCACATTATGCCCGAGTCCATGTTAAAGATGAATTCTGGGTAAGTGTGCATTTTCCGGGTGTAAAAGAGAAGCATGCCACCACGATCCTCATGATCATATCCATCTTGTGGGGTAAGATAAAACACATTTCAGAGTCATGTAGCCTACAAATGATTACTTGTCTAAGGTTTTCTCTCAGAGTAAATAATCAACTTACATGACCCAAGACCAACAGCGAACAAGTCATTGTATTCAGTACTCCTAGAAATTAACAAACACAAATGTCAAAGAACTGCTTATTTTACTTGAAAAACTCTGCGTTTTGTTTCAATACAGTATGAAACTCACCAGCAGAGGGCAGTCACGCACAGACCTTTGGCTTCCTCATACTGGAATTTCCACAGCGGGAGAAGAGTGCCCTTCTCTCCTCGAAATTCATCAGCTGCATCCTCAAAGTACATGAAATCTAAGATTTGGATATAAAGGTGTTTATATTTTTAATGTCTGTCCATCCGTCAGTAATCCAATATAAAGCAGTGTAGCAGTGAAAAGAAATGGGTTCTCTATTTACCATCTGTGATTTCCCCGTAAATATTAAAAACCACCAACCGCTCCATCATCTTAGCCACATCAAGAGACAAGTCATGTTTCTGTAAGCACAAGAGAGGATTTCCCCCCCTTTAACTAACCTTTTAAAACAAACCAATCACACTCTTGGAACTAAATAAGATATAAATCATTTTCTTGATCACTTTTGAACACAAGATATAGAAACATGTATAAACAATCATCCTGACATCACTGTGATGTGATATGTAATTAGAGTGAGATCACAGGTCTGCAGGTTAACGCACTTCCTCACTAGAAGAGTCTCCCTCAGCGGTGAACTGTAAAAAAAAAAAAAAAAAAATTCATTTTAAGTAAGTTGCACAAATACGAAAAACATTTTCAGCCCAGCCAACATTTATTCACCTTATTCTTAACCATAGACTGTAAAAATAGTATTTTATTGTATGAAGCTGTTTTTGACAAATCGTCCAGTTACTCTGCGTGAACCGAGCAGTTGACTTGAATGAAGGGTGAAATATATGTTTCTTTTGGTTTTTCACAAACTATCCAAAAGAACCAGCTCATGCAAGAATCAGACTTCCCATCACTACTCTGAATGACAAGACCTTATTCCGCTTGTCAGAGTAGTTCTGCTGGGTTCAGTGTTTCATTACAAATTTCTTTTCATAATATCATATTATAATATCATATAGGCTAATCATAAATTCTGTTGTAAAACATGGATATTTAAATACTACATACTACTATTTCTGTAGTAGTATTTAGAACATGTCTGGTCTAAAATGCAATTGTCATTATGCCACAGGACAGCAATTGCGAGTTAATTTTCGGTCATCTTTGCAGGAATGTAATATGAAGATTATGCAATATAACATGTATCTTTAGCAACATTTGTTGGGTTTACATTTTTATGGTGACTTGCCATAGACATAATGATTTTTATAAGTGTGCAAACTGTATGTTCAATCCCCTAAACCTAACCCTACCTCTAAACCTACCCATCACAGATTTTTGCATTTTCAAAAAACATAATTTACTATGATTTATAAGCTAAGCTGTTTTCCACATGGGGACAAACAAAATGACCACACAAGGTCAAAAATTACTGGTATCGCCATTGTTGGGATGTTCACGCTCTTGTACTAAATAAGACAATTAAATATGATAAGTCATTTTCTCAATCATAGTGTATGTACTCGATTATCTATATGATCTATGCAGAGATCAATGGTCAGATCATATTTGTTGTCTATAGCCACCTGAGTTTCCTCCTCCTCCATACAGCTTTCTTTCTTTTTTTCCTGCCTCAGATGCTCTTCATAGAAGTCATAGATCTCAGACTGCAGAAAGAGCAGGGCATGCTAACATTGTGCATGTCCATTTTCACAATAATACAAGCATAGTTCTTTTTTACTGCAGGTGTACCACAAAAGTTGCTCAAAATAATTTACCTGACTGGCATTGGCTGAGAAATTTGCATGTAGAGGCTTGGGTTTACAAGCTTCATCCTGCAAAACATCATGAAAAAGAGCAAAATACAGTTGATTATGCATAAACTGAAAATACAGAAAACCTACACAGTCTTCTGGGCTCGACATTAAAGGGATAGTTCACCCAAAAAAGTATAATTTTTTTTAGATCTGGGAACCACTAACAGTAAATGATCAGAGGACCTCAGGGACTTGGTAGTTGTGTGACGTTTCACCAGGGCATCAAGATACATAGGCGCCAAACAATTTAATGATTTAAAAAAAAAAAAAAAAAAAAAAATATATATATATATATATATATATATATATATATATATATATATATATATATATATATATATATATATTCTATATGGAAACAAACCTTAAATAATTTACACTGTAAAATTACAACTGCAATACCTAAATAATGTTATGAGATCGATGTTTTAAATAAAGGTTTGAATATACAAAAAGAAAAAATGCACTGATACTTTTAGACCATGAAACTAAACCGCCAATAGGTGGCGCAAAGTGATCGTTTTAATTAGGGGTGTGCACGAATAGTCGAATATTTGAGCTGTAAGCTTAATATTCGAAAAATAAAAATACTATTTGAATTTTGCTGAGTTACTTCACAGGCCACAGAAGTGCAGGTAAGCACAGCTGTACCCCGAGTGAGCCGAGATGATAACTTATATGATAGCAAAAGGATCTCGAGATATATTCTTCCTTTAAGTTTCGTCAGGGTTTAAGAACAGAAAACACAAAGTGCTGTTAGAAACTTAACTTAACACCGTTATCTTTGTGTCTCTGCAACGTCTGTTAGTGGGTGCGTTTTCTCACCCGAAAATAATATCATACACATGATATTATTGTTTTTCTCAACAATTATTTTCTGAAAGAAAACCTTAAGATATAATGTAAGCTTGTTGTACCATTGCCTATCATAAACTTGTTCAGAAATGGTGACAAAAACTTGATGAATAAAAAAATAACGTCTTTCCCATTTTCTCAAAATAATGTCATTTAAATAAACGAATATTCTTTTTCTTTTTTTTTTTAAATGAGCCCAAATATTCGAATACAATATGACGAGCGAGTCATTGAGTCATTCATTCAAACGATTCGTTCAAAATGCTGAATCATTCAGTAACAAAACAGTGCTTTGTGTTGCTTTCCTTTGGAACTATTTTCGTCGGTGAAATAGCCTCGAACAAAACAGTCATTGTGTCTAAAATGTCAGTACTTATTATTAACTACTTGTTTATTGAACTATAAATTCAACGTAACATGTGCAATCGTGATAATATTCAGCAAAACAGTAACGTTATCCTTCTCTTTCACTCGCCCCTTCAAAAATCCACTCGTTAATGTCGAGCCCACTCTATCTATTTAATTTTTTTATTAAGATCTTTACTCATCTACTTTGCATTCCCTATAATAACATACCGGTTCAGATTTCACTGGATCAGACATTTTTCCGCTTATTCTTCCTTGTCAAACAATGTACGTTACTCCTCTGAGACGGCTAACCGTCGTAACTGCCAGTGTTTGTTTGTATAGTCGTTGTCATGGCAGCGGCATCAACAACATCCTTGATAGGCTACTTTTCCTATGTGAGTTACACATCCTTCACTCAAGGGTCAAAAAATGACCAGAAACATTAAAGTTACTCTACTTTTTTTTGGGTCCAGAAAGCTTGCTGTTTTATTCTGTACTATATTTTTAAAGCTGCAGTCCGTAAGTTTTGCCTCTGTCTCCATCTCTGTTTGAAACCTGCAATTGCAGTTATTTGCGGAGTTATCATCTGTACGCGAGTTGTGCGTGCGTTGTGCTCCTCAGCGCGGATGAATCTAATGTTTTGAGGAGTATGTGCGGCTTTGCTGTCAGACACCGCACCGGTGTGGATACTGTACTTCAGAATCACAGATTCTCCGTCTTGGAGTATAACCTAAATAAGAATTTCCACAGGAAAATGTCATTTGAACAAGTAAGTAACATGCCTGCACTTTTGGGAACAAAACATTACAACGGTGATTAACGATCGCTCGTATAAACCGTGCAAATTATTATCATTGTTATACTCTGTTCTCAGTTTGTTAATGTTAAATGTGTATTTAGTGTTTATTAACGTTACCTGTAGATTCAAATTTCTGTAGAGTCTAATCTTTTGCTTTTGACTAATGTTATGGGTGAATCTCCAGTTGTCACTGATGATTGATGATCATGTCCTTTCTGGATTACAATACGCCTTCAAAATGATAAATTTAATTATTCCAGCTGCTGTGAGAAAAGGCTATAAATGATCCACTGAAGAACATGCTGTATACATGCTGAGACATGCTTGAATTTCCCGCAAATCCACCATACCACTCTAATTATAACACATTATTACAAGCTTACCATTGTGAATGGGTCTAATTTAAGGAGATAGAGGTTTGAACACTGGCTTGTTATGTACTTGCTCAAAAATTGATTTGGGATCATTTTAACCAAAAAAAGTTACGGGCTGCAGCTTTCATGCAAATTTTGGGAGTTTTTTTTATTTTATTTTTTTAATTATTTTATTTACCTCTAAATTACTAGATTTTAATTGATTGTTAACAATACAAATAATTCTTCACATTCTTCCACTTAAATACAGAATAACCCGACAATGCAAAAATAAATAAATAAATAAATAAATAAGTAAGTAAAAAAATAATTAATTGGGTGTCTGCCGACCTCTTCCATAATCTAGGGCCCTGTCCCAAATTAAACCCTCGCGCGGTCTTACGAGTCTACATTTCGTGACATAACTTTGACACCACTTTGACTCTAGTGAAGAAGTCCGCTGTGGAGCTCACATCAGTGCGGGCTTGGCAAAAGTGCTCATCGAGGGTACATATTCGGTCCACAAGACCAAAAGGGCATATGAAGTGCCATTTGGGACAGGGCCTAACTATTGCCATTAGATGGCCTTAAAGCTCTTTATGGAGCAAACTAACTTTTCCACTGGATCCTAAAGTCAGTTAGTGCACGTGTTTCTTTATGCATTCAGGTATGTATTTAGACATTACACATTTTTTTTTTTTGTAGTTTTGTATTTATGTTGAAGTGTCAGAAAAATTGCCCCTTTATATGCACCCCCATTCATTTGAATGGGTATTTCTACATTTAAATTTAGTCCTTTAGCAGACGCTTTTATCCAAAGCGACTTGAGAGCTGAAATGAGAGCAATAGAAGCAACTAAAAACAGTCAAGGGCAACAATATGCAAGTGCTATGACAAGTCTCAGTTAATCTAGCACAGAACACATAGGACAGAACAATTTTTTTTATATATAGACAAACAGAAAACGAATAGAGTGATAAGTGCTATTCTTTATTGGTCAGGTGCTGCTGGAAAAGATGCGTTTTAAGATATTTTTTTAAAATGGCTACCGACTCGGCTGCTTGAATTGAGACAGGCAGGTTATTCCACCAGGTGGGAACGGTCCAGGAAAAGGTCCTTGTGAGGGATTTAATGCCTCTTTGTGATGGCGCCACAAGGCGCCGTTCACTTGCAGAACGCACGCTTCTGGAGGGTGTGTAAGTCTGAACAAGCGAGTTTAGGTATGCGCTCTCTTCGGCTTATTAAAGACCACTCTCGCCACTGCATTCTGGATCAGTTGCAAGGGTTTGATAGTGCATGCTGGAAGGCCCGCTAGAAGAGCATTACAGTAGTCCAGTCTGGAGAGAACAAGAGCTTGTACCAGGAGTTGTGTGGCCTGCTCTGATAGGAAGGGTCTAATCTTCCTAATGTTGTATAAGGCAAATCGGCAGGACCAGGTTGTTGCAGTGACGTGGTCAGTGAATTTAAGCTGATCATCAATCACAACTCCAAGGTTCCTGGCTGTCCTGGACGGAGTTATGGATGATGAAATGGAGAGAGTATGGTGAAGTGCTGGGTTGGCTGAGACCACAAGCATATCTGTCTTTGCCAGATTGAGTTGAAGGTGTTGTTCCTTCATCCAGGCAGAAATATCTGTCAGGCAGGCAGTGATATGAACACCAACTGTGGGATCATCTGGTTGAAATGAGAAGTAGAGTTGAGTGTCATCAGCATAGCAGTGATAGGAAAAGCCATGTTTCTGGATGACAGATCCCAGTGATGACATGTAGATGGAGAAGAGAAGTGGTCCAGGCACTTAACAACAGGCATTTAATTTCAGTGAAACATCTCAAATATCAGATGTTCTAATGATGCAGGAGTCAAAGAGTTATATACAGGTGCTGGTCATATAATTAGAATATTATCAAAAATGTATTTATTTTTTGTATATTATATTCATTCATTACACACAGACTGATATATTTCAAATGTTTATTTCTTGTAATTTTGATGATTATAACTGACAACTAAGGAAAATCCCAAATTCGGTATCTCAGAAAATTTGAATATTATAAGGTTATATATATATAATATAAGGTTGACTATTGAAGACACCTGGTGCCAAACTCTAATCAGCTAATGAACTCAAAACACCCGCAAAGGCCTTTAAATGGTCTCTCAGTCTAGTTCTGTAGGCTACACAATCATGGGGAAGACTGCTGACTGACAGTTGTCCAAAAGACGACCATTGACCCCTTGCACAAGGAGGGCAAGACACAAAAGGTCAATGCAAAAGAGTCTGGCTATTCACAGAGCTCTGTGTCCAAACACATTAATAGAGAGGCGAAGGGAAGGAAAAGATGTGGTAGAAAAAAGGGATAACCACACCTTGGAGAGGATTGTGAAACCAAACTCATTCAAAAATGTGGGGGAGATTCACAAAGAGTGGACTGCAGCTGGAGTCAGTGCTTCAAGAACCATTACGCACAGACGTATGCAAGACATGGGTTTCAGCTGTCGCATTCCTTGTGTCAAGCCACTCTTGAACAACAGACAGCGTCAGAAGCGTCTCGCCTGGGCTAAAGACAAAAAGGACTGGACTGCTGCAGAGTGCTCCAAAGTTATGTTCTCTGATGAAAGTAAATTTTGCATTTCCTTTGGAAATCAGGGTCCCAGAGTCTGGAGGAAGAGAGGAGAGGCACACAATCCACGTTACTTGAGGTCCAGTGTAAAGTTTCCACAGTCAGTGATGGTTTGGGGTACCATGTCATCTGCTGGTGTTGGTCCACTGTGTTTTCTGAGGTCCAAGGTCAACACAGCTGTATACCAGGAAGTTTTAGAGCACTTCATGTTTCCTGCTGCTGACCAACTTAATGGAGATGCAGATTTCATTTTCCAACAGGACTAGCAACCAGTACCTGGTTTAAGGACCATGGTATCCCTGTTCTTAATTGGCCAGCAAACCTGCCTGAACTTAACCACATAGAAAATCGTGTTGTGAAGAGGAAGATGCGATATGCCAGACCCAACAATGCAGAAGAGCTGAAGGCCACTATCAGAGCAACCTGGGCTCTCATAACACCTGAGCAGTGCCACAGACTGATTGACTCCATGCCACGCCGCATTGCTGCAGTAATTCAGGCAAAAGGAGTCCCAACTAAGTATTGAGTGCTGTACATGCTCATGCTTTTCATGTTCATACTTTTCAGTTGGCCAAGTTTCCCAAAATCCTTTCTTTGTATTGGTCTTAAGTAATATTCTAATTTTCTGAGATACTGAATTTGGGATTTTCCTTAGTTGTCAGTTATATTCATCAAAATTAAAAGAAATAAACATTTGAAATATATCAGTCTGTGTGTAATGAATGAATATAATATACAAGTTTCACTTTTTGAATGGAATTAGTGAAATAAATCAACTTTTTGATGATATTCTAATTATATGACCAGCACCTGTATATCTCAATAACCGAGGAAGCTTATGGAAAACTGCATTCAACTGTCTGTTAAAGGGATAGTTCACCCAAAAACATCTACATTTCTAGGTGTGTATGAGAGTGTGTTCTGCATTGAGGGTGTTCTGTGGTCTCATCCCTTCATTTGTGTGTGTGTTTTTGTGACATATCAGGACACAAATGTGTATAATGACATGAGTATGACATAGGTATTACAAGGAGTGGGTGCCTTATGAGGACATTACCCATGTCCCCATTTTCCAAAGGCTTATAAATCATACAGAATGAGTTTTTTTGGGAGAAAGTAAAGTTTCCTGTGATGGGTAGGTTTAGGGGTAGGGGTAGTGTAGGGAGATAGAAAATACGGTTTGTACAGTATAAAAACCATTACGCCTATGGAATGTCCCCACAATTCACAAAAACAAACGTGTGTGTCTGTGTGTTCTGGATTGTACCAGATGTGGGTTTTTTTTTTTGTTGACAAATTTGTAAATTTCCAATGAATGAAACGTTACCAGAACGGATGTTTTTGGGTGAACTATCCCTTTAGCAGACAGTTGAATGCAGTTTTCCATAAGCTTCCTCAGTTATTGAGATATATATAACTCTTTGACTCCTGCATCATTAGAACATCTGATATTTGAGATGTTTCACTGAAATTAAATGCCTGTTGTGTAGAATACTACAACTGACTTGCGGGTGTATAAATATATTCTTTATTAGACAAGTGTGAACAAACTCTCATCCCACATTCAAATACAATGATATGAATCGTTCTGCAGTCTCGAGAATAGCTCACCAGAAACAGGTCTGTTGTTTCTAAATGTAATCACACCATCCTTGTTACACCAGGTTTTTATTTCCTCTATCATATTATAAACAAACCACAATTCTTCTATTCATAAAAATACCTGCAGCATATGTTTTGTCTGAGGGCTTCTATATAATTTTTTTTTTCATTGCTCATTTTGACTCATCTCTGTCCATCTTTACTCTGCCATATGGTCAATCAGCAAGTAGTGACTGTTGTGGGAGCGGCAGGAGAGGAAAATGACTCTGTGTCTTTGCTGTTTATGTTATGAAAACCAGGTTTATTCTGCATCTTTCAGTGTAGATACACACCATGGAGAACACTCTCTATCCCTCTTTCATTTCTGACATTTTCTCACATTTTGTTATACATTTGGAGAAAAAATCATGGCTTGCACTTGACCGTTCTTCTATAACAGAATGTAACAGACCACAGTTTTCCTCAGTACTCAGTTGGGCTGCTCTCAAAAGGGCCTCAGTAAGAGAAGAAGAAGACAGAACCAGCAGACATCAAAGGTAAGGAAAGGAAAATACATGTTCTGTAGTTAATTTAAACATTTTGATTACTGTATATTTAAATACAAACAAAATAGACAACATTTTAGAACAAAATTACGACAACCGTAATATATTAATCAAAAACTGCTTCACCGCAGAACCAGATGTTCATACGCACAATAGTTTCTGTCCTTGTATTATAATACCCTGATAACACTATAATATTTTTGCAAACCTTTCAAGATCAAGAGAAACATTCTTTTGTGATATTTTAAGTTAGTTAATGCAGTTAATAAATTATAGTTATTAATTTAGAGGTTATTTCTTTTGCTCGTATTTGACTTGATTTTTACAACAGAATGTGAATGGCACAAATCAAATCTGGTCTTTTCGATTCTGATTTGGGGCACTTCCATACGTGATCCTATTAAATCCTATATTAGGCCTACAGACAGATGTCTTGCAGTGCGACCTCAGTTTGATCAGTCATATCGGAATCCATGCGACTTTTACATCACTCTAGATTAGGGCTGTGCGATATTGAAGAAAAATGCGATATGCAATACCTTGTTAAATAATGCGATATTCGATATGCTTGACTCTTTGCTTGACTCACACATATTCTTTTATTAATGGAAAGATCTGGTCATCATTTTGATGGGATTATTGTTGGGAAATAATTTAGTTTGCTGGGTAAAAATAGACAAGGTAACTGGCAATATAAATTGAGTCTAAAACATTACTTAGATTTAACTTCATGTTTGTAATGTGCATTGTGCATAAATATAACACATTAGGATATCACAAACACACTTTTTAGGAAACTTTTTCTTAAAAACAACAAAAAAAAAGTTATAAAATGATAAACTCGAGGGGAGGTAATTTCATACACCCACTAAAAACCATGTTCTTGAGACCAGCTGGTTAAAAGTAATTGAAAAAGAAAACGGCGAAGAAAAGGATAGGTTCTGAGAAAATGTCTACCATTATTTATATTGACATTATATATATTTTTTAACATATCTAATGCAATGAATTTCATACTTTACAGTTTGGCAAGTGTGACCAAAGCGTGCAGGTACTTTTTAGAAGCATATTTGTGCAAGTTTTTTGACCGGTTCATTGTGTGTGGTAGGAGATGCGAGGTCAAAGGATTGAAGTAGAGCAGCTTCTCAGACAGTCACAGACTGAGCTGCTGTGGATCCAGCGACAGATGTCAATCATAGCAGCACGAGATGCCATTCATTCCCGTGCCCAAAATAATGTGAGTAATACTGTTACATTTACACTTGAAGGTTTATCAAATGCAGTAGTTGTAGTAACACTGATTGTTCTTGTACACAAGGTGGCGCCATATTGCTATATTTACATTTACACAGCCTCACATCCTCATCTACCAATCAGAATAAAGAACCCACACATTAGGCCACGCCAGCCAATGGAGATTGTGTTTGTGTCATGTGAGAGAATTACAGGTGATGCATGCAGACAGAGGGTGTGGTTCCAATGCACTGTCCTATCAGGATCATCTTGGAAGTGCAGGCCTGGTCCCCTCCCTTGAGAATAGACATGCCATCTTAAACTGATGCATTTGTAGAGGACTGCCCCAGTGCAGGGGGATGGGGAGGAGGGGGAAGAGGGCAGGCAGCAGTACATGAGCAGCTGGGGTTGCTTGGCAACAGAGCAGAGGAGACTGTAACACATTCAGTATTGGGAATCTGTTTCCATTTTTTTTTGTGCCTCCAACATGACCTGTTTCCTCAGCGCAAAGAGTGGCTAATGGCCAGGATGTGCCTACCACGCTGTCTAAGTAATCCCTCTTAATACCCCTGTGTGCCTTAAAATCTGATGTAACTGTGATTTTCCGAGAGGTTGAACTTAATTTCCCTTGTCTAGTGTGGTTGCTGGATGAATAGAGCGGAACACCACTGTTTTTTCCCCTTTCTGTTCAATGAGATAACACAAACAAATCGCAGTAGGACGAGACAGCAATATCAACATGTGTGTTTCCAAGTGGCATATGGATGGATTGCATGAAGACAGAGATAATGAACATAGAGGACACATGTTGATTGCAATGAGATAAAGTCTGCATATTTAATATTTTACAAATGAACTTGAGGCTGTAAGAGATTCTTGTGGTGCGATCCCAAAAAGGTACAAAATCACTTTCACGGACCTTTGACTGTTCTCTCTTAGAATGACCTGCCTAACTCAACCCGAGCAGCTGAGCCATTAGCCATTTTCAAGAAATGTCTAAAGACACATATTTTTCATCAACACTTAATAGTAACACTTACTATTCAATTCTATTTTCTATTCTATTCTATCTATTTTTTTATTTAATTTAAAAAATACCTTGCTACATGTACTGTGCTAGACTAACTGGAACTTGTCACAACACTTACATATTGTTGCCCTGTTGTTGGTTTGATTGATTATATTGCTGTCTTCATTTGTAAGTCACTTTAGATAAAAATGATTGCTATATGTTTTAAGGTCCTATGTCACATCTAGGTTTGTTGCCATGAAATTTGTAGTTTAACACTTTAAATAACATTGTGAATGTCTACTACTTACAGACTCATTTTCAAATTAAATGTGATTCATAAAAAAAATTAAAAAAACAGCAGGAATGTATTGCTACAATTTGTTTGAATCATATCAGAGGTGTCACAGTTGTAATGTAATAACAATAACACAGAGATGAAGGATGAACTCAGGTGCAGGGTTTTTATTACACAGGTAAAAGAAACAACAGAAACAGCAGGTGAATAAATGTCCGCTTCTGAAACTAGACTGGTTGTCGCCCAGGATATATTCTTGTTTTGTGCAAGAAAGGTATAGACTTGGTTGAAAATGAATGGAAGAAGGGATACCAGTCTGTAATTTTACTGTACTGGATTTAGAATGGGTTTCTTCAGCAGTGGGTTACCTGAGCCTGCTTAAATGCTGTGGGAAAGGTGCCAGTGTGAAGAGATTTGTTGATACGAGTGAGAGCAGGTACAACTGAAGAAGAAATGGTTTGAAGTAGAGTGGGGATAAACAAGAAAAATATGACATTTACAGTTATATATATATATATATATATATATATATATATATATATATATATATATATATATATATATATATATATATATATACTGTCTGCTTTAAAAAAATAAAAAAAACATCTGTAATGGTCTGTTATGTCACAAAAATAATACCAATAGCAATGCTACAAATGACAAGATGCATTGAATTGGCACTGGCATCATAAGAAATGCACGAAAATGGCAAATGATTTACACATCAGTGATGGGAGTGGCTCTACACTTCACTGCTCTCCATGTGTGAGTGTGCAAGTGATAGAGAGAGAAAGAGAGAGAAAACCTTGTGTGCATACTGAATGAGAGCAGGAGAGCATCCAGGGAGCATGCGCATTTCTCTATGAGCGTGCGTGTGTGACAGAGAGACGGAGAGAGAAAGAGTAAGAAAGGGAACGCACCGTTCTGTTGCAGCACTTCTAGAGAGCCTGGAGATGCTCTCACACTGTCTGTCTCCTGTTCCAGCTCAGGGCCTCTGCAGAGACACACACAAACACACACCACAGACGTGTCGTCACTGCCACTCCTGGCAGCCAGTGATATAACGGAGTGGAAGCACTAAGGAGAAGAAAGATAGGTGGAAGTGGCTGCCGCTAAGGTACAGTGCACACACAGATCATGTTTGATATGAATGAGATCAGTAGCAAAGCGAATGGAATGTGTGTAATGCCGTGCTGTTGTCTACTACACGTCGCCCCTCTATGGCTTAGAACGGAACGTGCACTGGATCGTTCCAGTGCTATAATACTGCAAAACAAGACAAGAGAGCATCCTACAGAATATGGCATGATCCAGATGTGCAGGGAGACATTTGACCTGGTGGCATCTGGAGTCAGGTGGTGGATTGTGATAATGTCTTTCTGCTTAGTCCAAAGGCTGCAAACACGCAGATAACCTGAGGATGCAAGTTGATCTGTGAGGAGTTTGTTTATTTGTGGGTCTCCCAGGCTATAGCTGGTCAAGGTCATGTTTAGGTAGGTGTAAATATGCACATTAGGACATACATTAGGTGTCCATGTGCTGTTTTTTTAAATTATTTTTTTTTTAACTCCTATCACAGTCGTCATGGTCCCATGGTAGTCGGCACACAGCTGGAGTGAGAAGTCTGTCTTTGGTTAATTTTCCAAATGAATCCTGGACATTCCTCTCTGTGGGGTTGACTTGATTTGTTGGTCCAATGGCTCATTATCTCCCTGGTTAATGCTCTCATAATGCTCCTAAAAGCTAGCAGGGCTTTTGACTTGTTATATATGATAAGTTGGATATATTGAGCTGTTTGGTTTGCCAGTCCTTGTTCCCGTAACTGCTGGGTCTGCCTGGGTTGGTACTGATGGGGCAGTAGGTTGACTAGCTGTGACTGAGTCTGTTAATGTAGTGTAGCATGCAAACCAGCTGGAGAGCTGGCACACACGTGACCGTCGATTGGTAGTATTACTATTCTGATACAGCAGACTGTTTTCTGAGATTATGTAAAATCCCTCAGTAAAATCCACACAGACACTCATGCACACAAAACAGACGCGAGAGCTTTGTAACACACATGAGAGCCCTATGTGTGGTTGGCAACTGTTGTGTTTTTGGCATTGATGCTACAGCCCAAAAGGTTGGCAGTTGAAGAATTTAAAATGTGTTTAAGGCTTAAAGGATTTGTTCACTTCAAAATGTAAATTTCCTGATAATTTACTCACCCCCATGCCATCCAAGATGTTCATGTCTTTCTTTCTTCAGTGGAAAAGAAATTAAGTTGGAAAGATCACGCTAGACGTAGGCAGAAGTAACGCTCCCGTGTTTACAAAGGGCATGTGTGAAGACTAATACAAACATCCTTTAGCAAAAAAAGTTTAAACGATGACGGACAATTTTGGAAGTTGGAGATGGTTTTTTTTTTGTAAAGGGCGTTGGTCTTAGTCTTTGCATGTTTGCTTAGGGCGGTTCTTCTGCCTACGTCTAGCATGACCTTTCCGAGATAAGACCCTATTCCTCAACTAGGATCGTGCAGAGCCTCTGAAGCCTTTTGAAGCCCTTTGATACTGCATTGATTTGGACCTTCAACATTTTGGTTGCCATTGAGGTCCATTGCGTGAAGAAAAATCCTGGAATGTTTTCCTCAAAAACGTAATTTCTTTTCGACTGAAGAAAGAAAGACACGAACATCTTGGATGAGATGGGGGTGAGTAAATTATCAGGACATTTTCATTTTAAAGTGAACTAATCCTTTAAATCTGAATCAGGCTTGAATTGGTTTGAAATTTACTCCATCCTTAATATTTACATCTGAGTACTAGAGCTTGCGGTTATGGTAAGGGCGGGCATGACATTTCTCCGAACACATGCTAAGAAGCAGTGCCAATCACAAAACACAGGACCAGCTAACCAATCACAGCCCATTTTGTATTTCGTATTTCGAAACTGAATGCCGTGTTTGGGCCAGACTGGGGAGAGAGGTACTGTAATAATGTAAAATATGTGAAAAAATAATGTGTTTTTTGAACAATCAAGCATGAAAACATATTCTAGTACACCCCAAAAACAAAATCAAGACTTCATAAAAGGGCATAATAGGACCCCTTTAAAAGGGATTCAATCACAGAAGGTAGAAGTTAAACAAAAAAATCAAGGGTAGTGTTAGTTCTGGCAGGTCACGTTAATCAAGCTCGCATCAGCTGACTGTCAGCTGATATAGGAGTGAGGGGGTCACAACCTAACACGGAGCTAGTTGTAACACACATGGTTTAAAACTTTCCACACATGCCAGGATGATGGAACTTAGTGTATTTACTAGTTGCCATATCAACACTGTATATAAAAAAAATGCAGCAAAATTAAAAGAATCTTTGGAAGATAATCACTGACCATTAATTTAACCATAGCAAAAGTACATTTCTTACTTATGTTAATTTTTCATCTCTGTTTTTGTGTTTATTTTAAATTAGACAAATCTGATATTATTTTAATATTATATCTGTTATTTAACAGTTGAGACTTCTTTAATGTTGATAGATTTCAGCAAGTACGGAAATCTTGTGTGTATATTAGATCTAATTAGACTATTACACTGCTTTCAGTTTAGTAACTTACACATATCTAAAGTGAAAGCAGTGTAATAGTACTACTACTACTGCTATATATGCTGTTAATATGAATCAAATAACAAAAGATAAACAGAAAATCACTCACTGCTCTTGACTGAATAACTTTAGTAGCTTTAATAAGAAAACATTTCTTACTCGCTACTGTTAAATGCTCTGGTGAGGAGATAAAATGGCGGACTGTGTACAGCTCACTCAGGGTGGGGGATAAAAAAAAGTGGGTGGATTTTTACCATTATTCATAGTTTTCATGTGACGTCATACCATTATAGGAACGCCCACCTGGAGGGCAAAACATCTCGGGTTATGACTATAGAGACAGTGCGTCTTAAGAACGACACTTTAGGGACGCTCCCTTAGCGTTGTGAGTCTGAAACATGAATGAAACTAAGACCGAGCTTGATTGGTGCTATGTCATGATGTAGTATGTGACGGCATACCCGGAAGTATAAAGGGACGCCGGTTCACAACAGCGCTAGCTTTTTCACGATGAAGCAATTCGCTCCCAGGCATGGAGAGGTGTGTCAAGGCGACGTAGTGTCTCGTTCCCTTCTCAGGGAACAAGAGTTATAGTCATAACCCGAGATGTTCCCTCCGAGGGAACTCGCACTGCGTCGTAAGAATGACACTTTGGGGAACGAAATGCCCACTATGCCTCACGAACCATGCCTGCCCTAGTGTGAAGCTGGAACCCAGGCACACTTAGGACGAGAGCACCCTAGCACCTGGTGTTGCAGGGAGGTGCAGACTATAGAACCTGATAAATGTGTGTGGGGTAGCCCAGCCAGCTGCCTCACAAATCTCCTGAAGCGGGACCCCCATATGAAGGGCCCGAGAAGAGGCCATACCCCTTGTGGAATGCGCCCTCAAGGCCAAAGGTGAAGGCAAGCCGCGCACCTGATAGGCCAAGGCAATCGCCTGAACGATCCAATTACTGACCGTCTGCTTGGATGCGGGCAGCCCCTTCTTAGGAGACCCAAAACACACTAACAGTTGGTCCGACCTTATCCACTGTGAAGACTTCTGAAGATAAATTTGCAGTGCTCTGACCGGGCAGAGCAGATGAAGTCTCCCCTCTTCAGTCGACACATGAGGTGGAGGATGAAATGCCTGCAGAACCATAGGCCATGCCACACTCGATGGCACCTTAGGCACATAGCCTGGCCTCGGATGAAGGATGGCTTTAACTCCGCCGGGGGCAAACTCCAGGCAAGTCGGCGTTATAGCCAAGGCCTGGAGGTCCCCCACCATTTTAAGCGAGGTGATAGCAAGGAGCAGCGCCACCTTTAGCGACAGAACTCTGTTGCCACCTCGAGCAGTTCGAAGGGGGCCGAAGCTAGTCCCTCGAGAACCACTGCCAGATCCCATGTTGGAACTCTGGAGCGAGTTGCAGGCCTCATCCTCCGAGTACCACGGAGGAAGCGTTTGACTAAAGGGTGCCTCCCCAGAGGCCCATCACTTACGGGAGCGTGGAAAGCCTTAATGGCAGCCACGTACAGCTTAAGTGTGGACGGGGTAAGCCCCGCAGAGAAACGATCTTGGAGGAGCTCCAGCACTGAAGCCACTGGGCAGTTAACTGGGTCCACCTCACGCTCCCTACACCAAGTGGAAAAAAATTCCACTTTAAGCCATACAACCTTCTCGTGGAAGGTTCCCTGGAACCGAGTATGGTCTCCACTACACCTACCGACAGGCCAGCCTCTAAGTACTGAGCCCCCTCAGGAGCCAGACCCAAAGCTTCCACAGCTCTGGCTGGGGGTGAAATATTTTGTCCCCTGCCTGAGACAGCAGGACCTGCCAGCAGTGCTATGATGTCTGAGAACCATACTCGGGCTGGCCAGTATGGGGCTACTAGGAGTAGACAGACCCCCTCTTGCCAGACCGTCTCCAGAACTCCTGGGAGCAGAGCTATCAGGGGAAATGCATAAAGACGCAGCCTCGGCCACGTCTGTACCATGGCATCCAACCCCAGCGGGGCTGGATGCGTGAGGGAGAACCACAGAGGACAGTGGGACGTCTCTCGAGACGTGAACAGATGCACTTCCACTGGGCCATACCTCTCGCATATGGACTTCACCACATCTGGGTGAAGTCTCCATTCCCCGGGATTCAGCACCTGTATCGACAGGATGTCTGCTCCCTGATTATGGTCCCCGGGGACATACATCACTCTGAGAGACGACAATTTCCCCTGGGATCACAGGAGGATCTGATGCGCCAGTCTGCATAGAGGGTGAGACCTCAGACACCCCTGATGGTTCAGGTACGCAACTACTGACGTATTGTCGGAGCATACCAGAATATGGTAACCCCTGAGATCTGTGAGGAAACCCTCAGAGCCCTGAACACAGCCAACATCTCCAGGCAATTTATGTGCCATGAATGATGATGGTCCTGCCACAGACCCTCGGGGAAAATCCCTTGGCTTTCAGCCACCACTGCAGGGGTCTCATGTACAGCAGGCCAAAAAGTATTACATGAGCCATGAGCCCCAGCAGTCTTTGAAACTGCTTTACAGTGATGTTACGGCCTAGCTTCATGCTGGAGACCATCGCCTGTATGGACTTGATGCGTGCGTGAGACATTTGTGCCCGCATTGTCGTCGAGTCCTATAGTACTCCCAGGAACGTGGTCCTCTGGGAGGGCGTCAACACACTCTTCTTCATGTTGAGTCTCAACCCCAAGCTCTGAATGTGGCCAAGGATGACATCTTGATGCCGAACTGCCATTTCTCGCGACTGAGCCAATATGAGCCAGTCGTCGATATAGTTCAGTACACAGATGCCCTGGAGTCTTAGTGGAGCCAGAGCTGCATCCATGCATTTTGTGAACGTGCGAGGGGAAAGAGCTAGGCCAAATGGAAGAACCCGATATTGGAACTTCCTGTGAGAAGGACTGATGGAAACATGGAAGTATGCGTCCTTTAGATCTATTGTAACAAACCAGTCCTCAGACCGAATTTGACTTACGATGATAGGTATTGTGAGCATCTTGAATCTGAACCTCCTCAGAGACCGGTTCAAATACCTCAGATCTAAAATTGGACGCAAACCTCTGTCCTTTTTAGGAACTATAAAGTACCGGCTGTAGAACCCCGACTCCCTGTCTGGCAGAGGAACACGTTCTATGGCCTCTTTTACCAACAGGGATTGTACTTCCTGTTCCATTACCCGAGCCCGCTCTGGGACCACCCCATTGAATCTTGGTGGGCTGTGGCCAAACTGTAGTCTGTACCCCTTTTCTACAGTGCACAGGACCCATGGTGACACATTCGACAGGCGTTGCCATGCCTGGAAAAAAATCTACCAAGGGAATCAGCCTCTCGAGGCTGACCTCGGGTGTTTTTAGAATACCGTTCTCGACCCCCTGAAGCGGCTGACCGGCAGGGAGAGGTCGTGGACTATTTTCAGTGTGCGGATGCCATCGCTGCCTGCCCGAAACCCCTCGGGGCGGACAAGGTAGCGCATGTACACTGGAAACCGATGTGGCCCTACCACAGTTAGGACGTCTTCCCTGAAGCCTTCCTCGCCTGAAGGACAGCCCTCAGGTTGCCCTTCTGCTGGGTTGGCTTTGGGCGAGAGTGCCGCCTCTGTTGCCAAGCTCCCTGAGGAGGGGCTCTAGAGGCAACACTCTCCTTCTGTACCTCACAGTACGAGGAGCTTGATGATGGCCAGGGCTGGTCGGTCTTAGAACCAGCCCCTTTAGACTTGGAACGGCGAGGGATAAATTGCTGGAACGCCACAGATTGCCTCCTCGCCTCCTGAAACCTGTCGACAACCGTATTGACAGCGTCGCCGAACAGGCCAGAAGGCGAAAGAGCAGCATCAAGGAGAAACATTTTATCTTTCTCCTTGATGCCCGACAGATTCAACCACGGATGCCTCTCTGTAGCCACCATAGCAGACATGGAGCGGCCACCGCGGGCCGTCTCCTTGGTGACACGGAGAGACAAATCTGTCGCTCTGCGGAGCTCAGCCCAGGTGTGGGTCCCTCGCCCTCATCCAAGTCTTTCAGAAGGTCGGCCTGGTATGCCTGCAATAGAGCCATGGTATGCAGACATGCACCAGCCTGACCTGCTGCCATATATGCCCTGCCCGAGAGCTGACCGAGCGTACTGCACTCCCAAGCAGTTCACACACATCAAATGCGTGTCCCCACCCATGATGTAGTGAGGGCAGGGGTGCACACATTTCCTGAACTGCTCACTCGTCATAATGCTTTCTTTTCTGTCACACACACTCTTTCACACAGATTTAAATCAAAGTTCATAGTCACACAACACACAGCACACTGCTGAAGAGCAAAAAAGCTAGTGCTGTTGTGAACTGGTGTCCCTTTATACTTCCGGGTATGCCGTCACATACTATGTAATGACGTAGCACCAATCAAGATCGGTCTTAGTTTCATTCATGCTTCAGACGCGCAACGCTAAGGGAGTGCCCCCAAAGTTCGACGCAGTGTGAGTTCCCTCGAAAGGGAACGAGGCTTTCCTCCATTGCCCACCAGTAATTTTTACCAGGTTTGTAGTAAGTTCTAATGCAGTAAGACAGTGATATTAAAAGACCAAATTCAGTATACAACTTATTGATGATACATACTTTGTACAGGCAAGCAAATTAACACAGAATATTAATGCAACATGAGGTTTCTCGTTAAGTGTTTTTCCCATTGAAAACCATTAAAAAGAAAATGTGTTGCATTCATATTCTTGGCTCATCTGCTCGCCTGTATATAGTATGCATCATCAAAAAGGTTTAAACTGAATTTTAATCTTTTAATATCACTGTACATTAAGGCACTTTAAGGGTGGATTGCACGCTGTCATGTGCCTTTTACTGAGGAGTGGCTTCCGTCTGGCCACTCTACCAAGATACAAGATACAAGAGTTTTATTTGTCACATACACAGTTATATACAGAATATACAACCGGCAGTGAAATGTAAACAGGTCCGCTCCATGGACAGTGCAAATTCAGTTAAAAACACAAGGAGGAAATTATAATAGAAATAGAATAAAAAAGTACTATATATATCTGTAGAATTATAAATAAATCAAGTAGAAAAAAAATAAATAAATAAAGAAGTGGAATAAAATAAGTGAAAAAATAAACTGTGCAGTGAGTAAACTGTAGACTTTTAAATATGTGGTTAACAAATGTATAAGAGTATAATGTGCAAACAGGTTTATAACAGGTTGTTACACAGTAACAACAAGAACAAGAAAGTGCAGTGCAATGTCAGTATGTTTATCCTGAAGTGAAGTCACGTGATGTTAAGTGACTGAGTTCAGGAGCCTGATGGCCTGGGGGAAGAAACTCCTCCTGAGTCTCTCAGTTTTGGCCATCAGGCTTCGGAAGCGCTTACCAGATGGCAGCAGCGTGAAATGAGGGTTTGCAGGGTGATTAGAGTCCTTGATGATCTTAGTAGCTCTACCTTTGCAGCGTTGGGTGTAGACATCCTGCAGAGACGGGAGAGCTGACCCTGAGATACGCTCGGATACACGCACGACTCTTTGCAGGGCTTTGCAGTCATGACTGGTGCTGTTCCCATACCACACTGTGATGCACTGAGTTAATACACTTTCTATCGCCCCTATATAGAAAGTTTTCAGGATAGCTGGTGAAACCCTGAATTTCCTCAGCTGCCGCAGGTGGTACAGTCTTTGCCTGGCTTTTTTCACCTGTGTCTGAATGTGTGCAGTCCAGGTCAGGTCCTCGGCGATGTTTACACTTAGGTACTTGAAGCTGCTCACTCTCTCTACTGGTGACCCGCTGATCATGAGAGGGGAGTATGTCCGTTGTTGTCTCTTCCTGAAGTCCACAATCAGTTCTTTGGTCTTGCCAACATTCAGAGAGAGACAGTTGTCCTGGCACCATGATGTTAGTTGCTCCACCTCGTCCAAGTATGCTGTCTCATTGTTGTTGGAAATGAGGCCCAGGACAACAGTATCATCAGCAAATTTGATGATAGAGGTGGAGCTGTGTGTGGACAAACAGTCATGCGTGTAGAGAGAGTAGGGCAGGGGGCTCAGGACACAGCCCTGTGGAGCTCCCACACTCAGGGTGATGGAGGTGGAGGTGAACTGGCCTACTTTCACCACCTGAGGCCTGCCAGTGAGGAAGTCTTCAATCCAGTGGCAGAGAGAAGAATTCAGGCCGAGATCCAGGAGTTTGGCGGTTAGCTTAATGGGAACTATGGTGTTAAAGGCTGAGCTATAGTCAATAAATATTCAACCATACAAGCCTGATTGGTGGAGTTCTGCAGAGATAGTTGTTCTTCTGGAAGGTTCTGCTCTCTCCACAGTTGGAGTTATATCAAAGTGACCATCGGGTTCTTGGTCATCTCCCTGACTAAGGCCCTTCTCCCCCAAATGCTCAGTTTGGCCAGGCGGCCAGCTCTAGGAAGAGACCTGGTGGTTCCAAACTTCTTCCATTTACGGATGATGGAGGCCACTGTTGTGCTCATTGGGACCTTCAATTCTGCAGAAATGTTTCTGTACCCTTCCCCAAATCTGTGCCTTGATACAATCCTGTCTCGGAGGTCTACAGACAATTCTTTTGACTTCATGGCTTGGTTTGTGCTCTGACATGCACTGTTAACTGTGGGAGTGGGAGACAGGTGTGTGCCTTTCCAAATCATGTCCAATCAACTGAATTTACCACAGGTGGACTCCAATCAAGTTGTAGAAACATCTCAAGGATGATCAGTGGAATCAAGATGTACCTGAGCTCAATTTTGAGTGACATGGCAAAGGCTGTGAATACTTATGTACATGTGATTTTTTTTTCCGTTTTTTTAAATTTTTTTTATCTGTAAAGATTTCAAACAAACTTCTTTCACATGGTCATTATGGGGTATTGTTTGAAGAATTTTGAGGAAAATAATGAATTTAATCCATTTTGAACAAGGCTGTAACATAACAAAATGTGGGAAAAAATGAAGCGCTGTGAATACTTTCCGGACGCACTATATGCTCTGTTTTTATTGTGTTTAGGTTCTGTCTCCCCTTTGCCTTTCATTTGACCCACTTTCCCAGTATGTCTGATTAGTCATTACATTCACCTGTTCTGCTCATTATCTCATTACTTCTTGCATTAGTGTTGTATTTCTCCACGTTCTCCTGAGTGTTATCATTAAAGACTGTTTATTTTGACTCTCCTTCATCGTGTGCTTTTTACACACAACTATCCCAAAACAGAATAATGGACCCATACCCGAAAATGGATTTACCTGCAGTATTACTTCTATGCTTGGAGCAGGGGAAGAATTCCCTTGCGACCCACACTCTTGCGTTCCTTGATCTGGCGTGCCTTACCTTGTTTTGTTTTTTCATACTAGCCTCAATGTAGAAACAAAGGCACGTCTGCCTGATGTGTCCTCTAGGAAATTTCGCCAAGTTTATCAAGTTGGTGCTGGTGAGCTGTGACTCTCCATACACCTTAGCTCCGCCGAGGAAAAACTCGCCAGCCCCGCTCTGACTCCAACGCCTACAGAGACCAGCCTGTCACCATCCATGAGTGACATAACCGGCATGATGGAGTTGTATTGCATCCACCGCAGACCAGGGAGACTGGCCGCAACTGGGCATCTACCGCAACTGAGCAACCTGAGCCTGAAAGGACGACAAGTGGATACATTGCCTGGCTCATGAGCCCCAAGAAGTGCCTGAGGGGAGGGAAGGAAGCTCCGGCACTGTCCCGCTGCCATGGATGTGATGAATAAAGTTGCTGGGAGCTAAAGGCTCTTTAACTTAAAGTTAAAGGATTTATTTGAGGAGGATCTAATCGACTGGTTTGGGGAGGTTATGCCAAATGTTGCTTTATCTCTAGCATTCCCTGCATCTCCAGTGTTTCCTGTATCTCCAATGCCCTCTGTATCTCTAGCGCTTCCTGTGTCACCAGAATGCCTGCCCAGCCTCCTTCTCCCACCTTCTCAAACAGTCAGTTCTGTTCCCACTGCTCCACCTTGGCCTGTAGACACATCGGCTCCACCGGAGACTATCGGCCATATGATCCCACCAGGCTCCCTGGTCCCTCCGGCTGCACCTTGGTTGGACATCGTCCAGCTTATGCCTTCAGCTCCATCTGGCTTCTCCTGCTCCTGGCTCCTCCCACCCTCCACTCCCCCATGGACTGTATTATGCGCCCTGAACTGTTTGTGTTTTTCTTTTGCACGCAACCATCCCATAACACCGAAGGCCAAATCGCACCACACAGACAAATACCAATAAACATGTTTGTTGGTTTTTGTTGGATCAGTGTTTTACCCCTGTTGCCATTGGTCAGGGTTTGTTTTTACCCGACTGAACGTGTTAAATTCGTTTGTCGGTGTTGGGGCAGTGTGAGCATGACAGTTATTTTTTTCTAAATTCAACAGCCAACTTGTTTGCTGGTGTTTGTTGCCGTTTGTCTGTATGGTGTGAATTGGCCTTAATAAAAATTACTTTGTTTTTTTTAACAGGTTTTGTGAATCATCTTAAACCCCAAACTCACACCACTGACTGAGCCAAATTAATGGAACAGTATCTGAAAAGGAGTGTTTACATTTATTAGAGGAATCAGTGTACAAGTGACTTATAGTCAACAGTCAACACTTCTGGGATAAGAGGATGCATTTAATGATCAAAAAAATGACACCACCTCTAACATGCAGGATTATGTCCACTCTGTTCACCCCCAAAGTTTGCTTGGTAAATCAATGCTCTGTCTGTCCTCTTCCCCTGCAGCTGAAGCAGGACATCCAGCAGTTGCACCTGGCCTCTCACAGAGCCCACCATGTAAATCGCTGCCGCCTCCTAGAGGACAAGAGAAGAGATCTTAAACTAGAGCTAGCAACTCTCAGACAGCAGAAACAGCAGCATCAATTCCTTGTAAGTCATTTTTTTTTTTTTTGCGTATTCATCCAGTTTTTGGCAGTAATCACACTTTTGGATTTTAGCATGTTGTCTGAAGATCCTCTGCCCTGGTAAAAAGTTTAATGAGTGAAAGCAACCTTTGGTTTTTTTTGTATGGGAAAATGCACATGAAGTCCCTGAATTGTCTGCTGTGTTCCAAGTGGTGTGATGGTGGAGCTGTTGCCCTGGCAACAAGCCCACTGGTGTGCGAAGACAGATTGGTAATGGAAAACTGACAGACCATAATAATGGCTTTTGTTACAAGCCTTAGTTGCAACAGATCAATTTCGTCCCACTGAATGGAGATGGAAAGTGACATGCACAAATTTAACTGAGCTTGAGCAACGCTGAGAAAGTTTACCATACTTTAGAACACACTTTAGAACTCTGCCGGAAATTAAGCAATTGCAATGAAACAAAAGGGGATGGTTCACCTGAAAATTAAAAGTTGGTCATCACTTACTCACCCTCATATGATTCCAAACCAGTATGACTTTCCTCCTTGTAACGCTGAAGAAGAAGTCTCCTGATAATCTTCCCATCCAGGGAGCCGTTCACCATTGCCCCTTATTTTTCTGTGAATTGCCCTTGGATATCAGTCCGATTTTTTTTCAAATTATTCAATTTGAACTTTATTAATGAATTCATTGAAAAGATCTGACTCAAAAGAACAATTTGTTCATGGACCGGGCATCACTTTTTCTTATATGATCTCTCAGAGGAGAGCTTTGGGTGGTGTCAAGATGTTCTGTTAATAGCGACTTACACTACCGTTCAAAAGTTTTGGCTCAGTAAGATTTATTTTTTTAAGACCTTAGCAAAAATCCTGGATAAAAATGTATCACGGTTTCCACAAAAATATTAAGCCACACATCTAGAATGATTTCAGAAGGATCATATCACTCTGAAGACAGGAGCAATAGCTGTTGAAAATTCAGCTTTACCATCACATGAATAAATTATATTTTATAATATATTAAAATAGAAAATAGTTCTTTTAAATGTATAATAATATTTTATAATATAAAGAGACTGAAAAAATGTATTGACCCCAAACTTAAAATTTCAAGCTTTGGCTCTAGGAGAATTAAAATTTGATACATAAGTCATATGGACAAATTTAATGATATTATTGTGATGCTTTTTTGTCATTTTGTGTTTGATTGGGAGCCCCATTTATTTTCATTTTATTGAAAAGAGTGACCAGGATATTGACACGAAGTAAGAAGAAAAATGACAACTTTATATATTTCAAGTAATTGTATTTTTATGTGACTAGTAGTTACTTAAGCAGTGAATGTAACAGCACCACAGTAGGTAAATATACTATTAATTATTTAACTTAATTTAAAAAAATATATATTATTAATAGGCAGGGGAAACTATGTACATAGGTCTGTGTGAGTTTTAGAGCACACTGTTACAGCGTGTCTGTGATAAAGCGAACAACAAATTTAAAAAGAATCTAACATGCAGGAGAAATATACTAGAAAAACAAAAACACTTAATCATAAACAACACAGAGCCACGAACTGAGGAAACGAAAGGGTTTAAATACATTAAGTTATGAGGTAACTTAATGAACGACAAACAAGGATCAAGAACACAGGCAAATGGGAACAGGGAGAACCAAACCAAAACACAGAAAATAAAATGAACCAAAGCACACACCTGACACACTTGTAATATTGCATATTTTCCCATGTACCCAATGTAAGTCTATCTCTCACGTCCTTGCTTTCATACGTGTCATGACGCTGCTCAACAAAAGTTTCTTTGCAAACTCTCCGTTACACTGTTGCCTACAAAACAATCTGTAGTCAAATTCTCAGAACAAACATATAATCCTCCGATGCCATCCATGATGCCATTAAAATAAAGCATCCGCTTTTTCCTGGTATCCTTTTGAAGTTTCTACAGAAATTAGTGAATGAGCTGTTTAAACAGGATGCGTAAAGCGAACGCTCCTTTATGCTTCCATTTACTCTTCCGTTTGTTCTCTTCAACAGAAGCTGCCTTTCCATTACCCTTCAAATTGCACGAACTGAAATTGCGAATTGAAAATACACCAAAGGAAACACATTCATTTCACAAAAACTCCCATATTGCAAAATCTTTTTTAAAAAAGATAACAGCTTTCCTGTAGCTCAAACAATAAGATCGTGGTACTAGCAATGCCAAGGTCATGGGTTTGATTCCCAGGGAAAGCAAGAACTGACAAAATGTAAAAATGTACCTTGAATACAATGTAAGTTGCTTTGGATAAAAGCGTCTGCCAAATGCGTAAATGAAAATGTAAAATGTTACTCATTCAATTAAAAATAATGGCTATTGTGGAGGACGCAATATACGTAAACCTACCAATATCCTTCGCCATGATTTTTGTAGTGACTTATAGTGAGAGGAAAAGAAATGTACGTTTTAGTTAATGGAAACACCCGTCATTTTACAATAGTTTTTTTATTGGCATTTAGAAAATATGTAATGGAAACCAGGCTTGTGCACAATTCAGAATTGAATAGAGAATGACTCCTGAATTCCAATTCAGTTCTTGAACTGAATTTAAATTGATGTCAAAAACAGGATCTAGAATTACAGTTCGAATTTGAATTAAAGGAAGCAGAACTGAATTTCAATAAAAATTCAAAGAAATTCATATACATATTTTAAGTGAAGTGTTTAACAGTGAAGCTTTACAGTATATGTCAGATATGATTGTATTACATATTCTATAAATTATATTAGTTTGAACTACTTGAACAGATTACATTAACAGGAAACGTTTTCCCTCAGCAATTAATGTGAAAAGCTCTAGTCACAGAACAAATAATTAAGTTTGATTTATTGTCATTTTGTGGAACGTGATGGAACATTTGAGGAGCTATTGAGAATTAGATGCAACAGTGTTGCTCAGTGAGTTTTGCATTGGAATGAATGATAACTGCATTTACGACAAATTTATATTTGATTACTTTGAAATGAAAATAACATTGGAACAAAACTAATTAAACAACATTGAGGGGGTAATTTATTTCAAGAATTTGATCATTATATTTTAGAACAAAATGTATGCAGGGTTGAGGAGTGACTAGTTGCGTGTAATAAAATTATGTTATTAAATTACAAAATTAATGTAATTGTATTTAGCTGTATTACTGAGGTAAAATGTGTAATTCAATTTGTTACTAATCAAATTAAAAGGAAATTGTTTTGCATTGATAAAGTAATCCAAATAAAGTAATCCAAACCACATTTATAATGGGTAACTTATGACAGTAAGCAATTACATTTCCAAAGTAACCTTCTTAACACCGATTGTATGTGAGATTCAACACATTCTTTCTTTTGTGTGACTGTGTGACTGGAATTTCTTTGAATTGCCATGAATTTAATTCCACTTCCTGTCATTCCAATTCAAATTCAACTTCCTGTGGGGTGGAGTCAATTCAATTCAAATTCCAATTCATGAATTGAATGGAGGCCAATTCTGAAATTCTGAATTTTGCACAAGCCTGATGGAAACCTTCCTAGACCTAAGTACGTGGTGAATGGGCATTTACTATATCCAGTATAGACAGCGTCAGTGATTATAATGGGTTTCTATTTGCTTTTGACGTGACGCGATGCAATGCATCCGGAGTAGGCAAGTGTTAGTCGTTAAGAGACTTAACGCCAGTGGGCAAGTCCTGTTGTGTGATCATGTTTGTTCGATTATTTGTCGATGTCTTGCTCTGGAGGCAGGCATATGCAAATATATTTGCCTGTGTGATGTCACAAATCCCACAATATCCAAACAAGCCATTTTTGGAGCTTGATTAAATAAATGCTTTGTTTTTAATGAGGAGAATGATTTAAGTTATGAAACTTGCAGGATGTTTTAACAGTACAAAGAACTGTTATATGTCAAAAGATGAAGTCAAATTTGATTTCTCATATTATGACCCGTTAAAATCTAACAAGATAGTGGTACCATATCAGTTACCAAAGAAGTTTTAATTGATCAGTAGTATCTATTTATATTGGATATTTTATTGTTTATGGCCATTACATACAAATGTACATAAATATTTTCTTTGCAGTCATCTAAAACTCTCACTAGTCATCTAAGTGAATATTTAAAAACATAAATAATTCTATTATATATAAATAATTCATAAATAAATCTTTTGCAAATGTCAAAATGAATATCCATTTTTCATATTGTTTATTATAATAATGTATTGCCTGAATTCGGTTTTAGTTTCTTTTAGTTATAATTTATTTATTAAAAATAATAATTATCAACATATCTGTATCAGCAAGAATTTTATTTTCGATGCACCTCAAAAAAGTACAGTATTCTTTATTCAGACACTACTCAAGCAAATATCAGCCTATGTATATAAACGATCACTCCTAAGTTATATTGGCGTTCATATTTCAACACACAATTGGTATTAACAACAAGCATGAAGCAGGCACTTATACAGCAGGAGCTGATGTTTCCTGCCGTGGTCTAACTTCTGAGACAGGAATCTGGAATGGAATGGACCTCCTGCTCCAAATGACTCCAGCGGTCGATGCAATGGAGAGGAAAATACAGTTAAGCAAGCAGCATGGCCCTGCTAAAAGATCACTGTCTGAGTCTAATTCTATTAGGGGACATGGCAACCCAAGCCAGGGCCCAACCCTTCTGATATAACTCTCGGACAACATCCTTACAGAAAAACACTGTGTACTACTCCTTTCACGCATCTGAATTCTCTTCTAAAAATACTTTGAATCAGACAATTAATTAGATATGTCGCTCTTTGGGCCGTTATTACTCTATTTACTATTAATTATCTGGTTTTGTCATTATACTCATGGCTGTTATTATCATGAAACCAATTACACTACAGCCAGGCTTTTTCATGGCCTGCCTTTCTCCGCAGGACAGGCATTGCCATAGAGATGGGGTGGGCGGTTCCTAAGCATAAGACTTCCTCTAGAGACAGAAGGTCATTCCTCACCACAGGTTCACTCTCCGCACTGTCCATCAGAGATGGTCGCATGGCAACCAGCCACAGGACTCACACTGCAGTGACTGTCACAGCATATTTGTCTGGTTCACCACTATCACAGCTGAAGCTAATAAAGGAAGAGGTGTGATCATTTAGAAATGGAACCAATGCCAGCCTTGGCAGTCTTGACGTTCCTTTCTCTCCTTGAGATGCTTTTCAATTAAAGGACTGAAAAAGCACAGAAAATCTGACTTTTTTTAAAATAACTTCAAAAGTTTGTTTAAATGAACACACAAACCCTCTATATTGGAAAATATGCAATATTACAATGTAAGTGTGTCAGGTGTATGCTTTGGTTAGTTTTAGTTTCAGTGCATTTTAGTTTGGTTTTCCTTGTTCCCCATTTGCCTGTGTTCTTGATCCTCATTTGCTTCTATATTTACTGATTACCTTAACCTGTCTTTCATTTAGTTACCTCATTACTCCCTATGTATAACACTGTCTACTGCAATTTCTTGGAAAGATATTTTTGCAGTGTTTCGTCAGCAGAACAATCCAAAAACACATTAGATAACAGTACAACCCACTGAAGAGATGCATGTCTATTCCTCAAGCCTCACTTTCATTCCTGTTAAAAATCAAAGATGCCACTGCTGTAGGGCTACTTGATTATGGCAAAAATCATAATCACGATTGTTTTTGGTCAATATAAGATTTCTTTTTAATCTTATTTCACAAAATGAGTAATTAATAAGCAAATGTAAAATAACACTCTTACTGTACTCATTAAATATAAAACAATCCTTTTACTAAAAGTTTTTCAGTCAAGATCAGTGAGTCAAGTCAAGCCACCTTCATTTATATAGTGCTTTTAACAACATGGATTGCTTCAAAGCAGCTTTACAGTGATAATAGGAAATTCATTTAGTTTTTGAAGAAAAGTTTTTGATTAATTTCTGTTGTAAAAACTGATTAATTATTTAATTTGTTGCCATTTAAACAACACCATTTTCAATCAAAACAGAAAACCCCCAATGCGTTCCCGGATGCCCATCCGCACTGCAACAACTTCTGGTGGCCCGAGAACGCAAACCATGAAATAGGTTTGAAGTAGTTTTGAAACTATACTATCATCATCCCCGTGCAAACCCCTAAAAAGGCGAATCCGTGAAAACAAATCCGTTGCAATACGTATGTGTGCATATGTGTTTTTATCTATATAGAGGGGAAGGGAAGGAGGCCTTCACAGGGGAGAGTCTAGTTGACACGGTCTCTGCGTGGGTCATGTCTAGTCCACCATCTGATCTGGATCCGGCAGACTACAGTAAACCTCTGGTTAAACAGAGAGACTAACATTAGCGTAGATGCCATTCTTTTTATGATGCAACAAGTACATCAGGTGTTATGGGAAGTGTTCCCGGTTCTGGCTGACCTAGTTAATGCAGCCTAAAACAATCATTTAACTGATTTGAATAATAGAAATTGATCATGTTCTATGTGTATGCCATAGTAAAGAGATTTTTAGTCTAGATTTGTGTGAGTGTGTCTGCTTCTCAAACAATGCTAGGAAGACTGTTCCACAGTTTAGGTGCTAAATAGGAAACGGATCGACCGTCTGCAGTTGATTTTAATATTCTAGGTATTATCAACTGGCCAAAGTTTTGAGACCACAATAGATGTGATTGAGTATAATGCGTTAAGAGTTCGCTCAAGTACTGGGGAGCTAAACCATTTAGTGCTTTGTAAGTAACAAGCAAGATTTAAAAATTTATACGATGTTTAATAGGGAGCCAGTGCAGTGTTGACAGAACCGGGCTAATATGGTCATATCTTTCATATCAGTTTATTTATTAAGCGAGCAGGACACCCACCCAGTAGAGCATTACAATAATCTAGCCTTGAGGTCATGAACACATTAACTAATTGTTCATCATTTTGCATTGAAAGCATGTGCTGTAATTTAGATATATTTTTAAGATGGAAGAATGCAGTTTTACAGATGCTAGAAACGTGGCTTTCAAATGAAAGATTGGTATCAAAGAGCACACCCAGGTTCCTAACTGACGGACTTGGACTTGACAGAGCAGCCATCAAGTGTTAGACAGTATTATAGGTTACTCTGTGCAGAGTTTTTTTGTCCATTAATTAGAAATTAATTTTTTTTTCAGAATTAAGTTGTAGGAAATTACTAGTCATCCAATTTTTTATATCAGCTATGGATTCTGTCAATCTTATGAATTGGTATGTTTCGTCAGGGCGCTAAGAAATATAGAGCTGAGTATCGTCAGCATAACAATGAAAACTAACATGCTTCCTAATGATATCTCCCAAGGGTAGCATGTACAGGGTGAAAAGCAACGGTCCTAACTTGTGATCAGTATGATATCTCTTCATTTACTGCTACAAACTGATAGCGGTCAGATAAGTATGATTTAAACCATGCAAATGCAATTCCACTAATGCCAACATAATTTTTGAGTCTATTCAGAAGAATGATGTGGTCAATAGTATCGAATGCAGCGCTAAGATCGAGTAACACTAATAGAGAGATACAACCACGATCAGATGATAAGAGCAAATCATTCGTAACTCTAATGAGAGCAGTCTCAGTACTATGATACAGTCTAAATCCTGACTGGAAATCCTCACAGATATAATTTCTTTCTAAAAAAGGATAGTTGTGAAGACACTTTTTTTTTTTGACAGAAAAAGACACTGCCTAGTATTTTTGACAGAAAGGGTAGATTTGAGATTGGCCTGTAATTGACTAATTCTGTAGGTTCAAGTTGTGTTATTTTAATAAGTGGTTTAATAATAGCCAACTTAAAAGTTTTCAGTACATATCCTAATGACAAAGATGAATGAATGTTATTAAGAAGTGGATCTATGACCTCTGGAAGCATCTGTTTTAGTAGCGTAGTCAGTATAGGTCGAGCATACATGTTGATTTAGATGATTTAAAGAGTTTAGCCAATTCTTCCTCTCCTATAGCAGTGAACGAGTGGAATTTTTCCTCAGTCATACTACAATGCTCTGTCTGATGCAATACTGTAGTAGACGGTTGCATAGTTATAATTTTCTTCCTAATATTATCAATCTTGCACATAAAGTTCAAGTCATTACTGCTGTGCTGTTTGCAAACGTAAGAAGTTGAAGCTTTATTTCTTATTAATTTAGTCACTGTATCAAATAAATACCTAGGGTTGTGTTTGTTTTCTTCTAAGAGAGTCGAAAAATAAGCAGATCTAGCATTTTTTACATCCTTTCTGTATGCAATCATGCTCTCTTTCCATGAAATGCGAAAAACCTCCAGTTTTGTTTTCTTCCAGCTGCGCTCCATTTTTCTGGCTGCTGTTTTAAGGGCCCGGTGTGCTTGTTGTACCACGATGTTGGACTATTTTCTTTAATCTCCTTTAAGCACAGAGGAGCAACTGTCTAAAGTGCTGGAAAAGAGAGAGTCAATAGTTTCTTTTGCAACATTGAGTTTCTCTAGGCTATCTGGGATGCTGAGCAGATGGAACTGATGAGGAAGATTATTTACAAGGCAATCTTTAGTGGCAGTGGTGATTGTTCTGCCATATTTGAAACAAGGGTACGGCTTTGTAGCCTTTGCTAAATTAAGTATACACGATACTAGGTCTGAGATGTCATTGCTCTGCTGAAGAATTTCAACAGTATCAACATTTATTCCATGTGATAATATTATGTCTAAAGTATGATTACGACGATGAGTTAGTCCTGACTCGTATTGCATAACTCCAGTAGAGTTTAGAATGTCTCTAAATGCTAATCCCAGTGCGTCTTTTTCATTGTCTACATGGATATTAAAATCACCAACAATTAGGACTTTATCTGCAGCCAGTACTAACTCTTATAGAAAATCAGAAAATTCTTTGATAAAGTCTATATGGTGCCCTGGTGGCCTGTATACAGTAGCCAGCACAAATGTCAAACAGGATTAATTATTTACACTACGTAACGTTATGTAAAGCACCAAAACTTCAAAAGAATTATATTTGAAACTAGACTTCTGAGTAATACTGAAAATATTATTATAAATTACAGCAACACCTCCCCCTTTGCCTTTCAGACGTGGCTCGTGTTAAAATACTCTAAAATAATGTAATTATCAGGTTTTAGCCAGGTTTCTGTCAAACACAGCACATCTAGATTATGATCTGTAATCATATCATTAACAATAAGCGCTTTTGAGGAAAGGGATTGAATATTCAGCAGCCTGTGCTTTACCATTTGTTCATCTGTATTATATCTGTTTTTATTTGTTGAACATCAATTACATTTTTATCCTTAAATGGGTTTTTTGTATTTACTAATTTGGGGAACAGACACAGTCTCTGTGTGATAATATCTAGGTGAGAGAGTCTCTGAGAGTGTTGGGATTTATCTGACTTCTGTGATGTTGAGTGATTTTCCTTTGTCATTTGTTGTTTGATTATCATTAATGACAGACTGCAGCAGGTATATTAGGCTGCTGTCGCTTTAAAGGAGACCTATTATGCAGAATTCACTTTTATAAGGTGTTTGACCACATATGTGTATCCACAGTGGGTGTAACCAACCAGCCTATAATGGTAAAAATCCACCCAATACTTTTTTTTGAATCCCCATTAATCATTATCAATCACTCATAATGTGCTGTTTCATATTTCCCCCTACTCCTACGTAAGTGTAGGGAAACGCCGCCCATGACTGTTGATGATCTGCCTTTTAGCATAGACACACCCCTGAGTGAGAAGCACAGAGACTGTGCTTTTCTGTTTACTCGCTGTATCAGCTAGCTAGCTAGAGTATTACAATGTTTGCGCCAAAAAACATTACAAATGTTCTGTCGTTGGATGTACCAACGAAACATACGTGTCTCCATAGACTCCCGGCATCCAAGCCACTGAGGACACCGTGGTTAAATTTTATTTTTGAAGGAAATTTGCTGAAGAATGTCGGTAAAATGTTATATATTTGCACAAATCCTTTTTGACTGCTTCAACAACAGTGGTCTGTACAATGCTGGATTTGCGAAAAAGTTGTTTCTGAAGGATGGGTCAATACCAGTGCTTTGTGTTACTATAGTCTCTGGCTGTATTCACAGAGACTAGAGCTATGTTGTCAGTTTTATCCTGAAAATGCTCACTGTCTGTGTAATTAATAAATGCACATTTATTATGCATTGTATAGACAGGTGACAGATTTTTTACGTTCCCACATGAGCACCTATACAACAATTTGGTACATGCTAGTCGATGAGTTGAATCAACGCAACTCCACAACAACTAACGTTACATAAATGTACTAACCACTGCAGGTGCAGTCTAAAAGTTGCAACCTGAGTCTGTCCATCTGTGTCTGACTGCACTCCACAACTGGTTATTTCTGACATTTTGGCTGAGTGAGATTCGCCTGTTTTGTTTTTGACGGAGTATCCAAAGCTCTTGTAACACCCAAATAGTGGCAAATTTGACAAGCTATAATAAACTATCTGGGTGGTATTTTGAGCTGAAACTTCACATAAACATTCTGGGGATACCAGAGATTTATATTACATCTTGTGAAAAGGGGCATAGTATGTCCCCTTTAAGTGCTAATGCATGGATCTAGTATACTGTTATACATGCATTTTCTTTCTCAACTGTGTACGTTTACTTAAGACATAACCCACTGTGTTTACCTGAATGCTCTCCAAAAAGAAATTTTGAAATGTTTTTGCGTACACGTTTAGGTGTGTATCTGCACAGCCGTACACAGAAAGCCTCCTGGGGAACAGTGTCTCTTTTGCGTTTTAATCCGCTTTTAATAACACTGTTTAATATCAAACATGTCCGGCAGTTTAGCAACAACTGCATCTGACAACACTCAATTATTTGGCTGATTTGGATGTTAAGTTTGGGCTTTTAGGGAGGAACAAAAGTGCACCGCTGTGAAGAAAAGGAAGGTGCGTTGGACATAATGCTGCAGTGGCACATTAATCGTTTTACCTTGATTATCTTGTTTACATAGTTTTTGGAAGTCAAAATCGAAAATTAATTATGATTAATTGCACAGCCCTACGCTTCACAGCCCCAACCGTAAGTTAGCGATTTCATAAAGCTTTGTCTGTAAATGACGGTTTTATATGGATAATGTAACACTCACGTGTTACTCACGTGCAATGTGTAAGTGTCGTTTATGATTAAGTGGTTGGTTTTTCTAGTATATTCCTGTGTTTCTCCTGCATGTTAGATTATTTTTGTTTTTTGTTCTCTACTCCATTCGTGCGAGGGAGCGTTGGTACTGTTTCTTATGCAATGACGTTAGCCAATCATAACAGTGGCCGTTTACTGACAAGCCTTAAAAAAGTTGCCCCTTAAAAATGGATAATTTCAGACAGAGGGTCAGAAAAGTCAAAAATTTTTTTATTGTTTTGGGGGTTTTGTGCAAAAAACTTTATTAACATTATAAGTGAACATATTAAAATAATTTAAAAAATCCATGTCATGAGCCCTTTAAATATTTTGTGTTTAAACAAGCAGCATTAAAAACCTAGACTAAAAATTACAGTTTTGTTAATCACTCGCCTAATTTCCTAAAACCCACTGCATTATGTGGAAGTCATATATTATGAGCATGATTGGCCATTGGGAACAATATTGTGACCTCAGTTCTCTTAAAGCAATTTTCACAATTGATTTCTGCATGTTAGTTGCCAAAACAGAATGAATCACTGCCCATAAACTAAAACCTGGGATTAATATTTATTCCCTGCTGCTTGTAAATTCATATGTTTTAGTCGTGCCTCTGTGACTGTGTATGGAAGTGAGTATAAAAACAACAAAACACCTTCAGGGAAGATATTCTGTTTAGTTTCTGGAGAGAATATCCCTTCTGCTGTCTGTCTGCAGTGTATAATTGAAGCATCCCAAAGAGACATTTACAGTCTTTGTATACGTTCATATTAACATCAAATGTGTAAGGGTATTTTCTCTATTCAGACCGTCTAAAATTATCTTCCACAATAAAATGTATGCACTTCTTTGTAGGGAAGCATCTATCAAGAATAAAATAGTAAATGTAAATAGTAACTTCTTCCCAAATCTTCCAGAGTTCTCTGGAGTGAACATGTTTTTTTCTATTCCAATGCGCTATTTTTCCATTGTTTTTCTATGTAAACACGCGCTAGACGGACGTGTTTGGGCATTTCACTCGTGACTTTTGCAGCATGTGTGCCGGGTTTTTAAGACACCATGTCAAGTTAAAAGACTTTCAATTTTTACATGCAGTGCCGTTTATCAAAGTCAGTTCAAACACAGTGGACCAATCAGAAGACCCCGAAGATGGGGCAAGGGTTGCAAGCTTTAGTTTACGTTGACAAGTTGCCGTGGCAGCTGTTTTATTTGACGGCGTTGGAGGATGGGATGAACCCAAACAGGTCTCTCAGTAACAGTGATTTTATTGTAAAAAATATATATTCTATAGTTTGGCTATTTCTGTTATTTCCATTATTGAAACCATTACTTATACTTACTTTGAAGTATACATAAGTAACTTATAAATCTTATACTGAACCACTTTGATGACTTAGGCATGCTTCGGCATTTCAGATGCTGTGCAACAAGATCGGTTCGCTGGTTGGTTCAGTTATGTCGTTCCATCGCAGTCACATTACTTGTTTTTTTTTAATGTGTATCAAGGAATTTATTCAGTACATGTGTTTCCATCATAGTTTATGGCCATGTTTTTCATGTTTTTATGCACATTTTTAGAATGTGTGCGCGTCTTGGGATTTCCATCCAGCCTTTTTTTAATGTAATATCCCAAAATGCACATAAAAATTGGTAGAAGGAAACATTGCTAGTGTCTTGTTCTAATTTATAGTCATGGTCTCTGTTTTGCCTGTGTTCTAATCTAGTTAATGATTATGCTGCCTTCACATGTTCTCAGAATTATCATAAATACGAGTTTCCAAGGTAAAAATTGCACATGAACGCCCTCCCATTTCAAAATTTGAATGCGATGAGCTTGTAATCACAACTTCAAAAGTGGGAATTATCAAATTTCCGATAGCACATGAAGGTGGCATTAGTTGTCATGGTTTATGATTAGTGTCTCACCTGTTCCCTGTTCTGTTAATGACATTATCCCTGTGTATTTAAGCCTTCAGTTTTCGCAGTTCTGTGTTTTGTGTTAATGCTTATGACTTATGTGTAGTGTTATAGCTCTTTGTGTTTATCAAAGTCTATTTCCATAATTTCTTCTGTATCATGCTGTTACAAGTGGCCTGTTTGTTTTAGGTGGGTTTTTACTCGTGTTTTGGTTCTGTTTCTGTTGTCTTTGTTCTGCTAGTTCCCGCTTCTTATTAGTTGCATAGTAGTTACTGATTACGTACGTCACCTGTCTGCAGTTAAGTTGCTTATCTTGTTTCTTGCTTTCACCCATGTATAGCCCTTGAGTTTGAGGCCCTGTCCACACGGAGACGCGTTTAGCTGTATACGTAAAAAAAAAAAAATTGTATCATATCAGTGTTTTGTTCACACGGATCTGGCGTTTTAGGAGCCTGAAACCGAACTGCGACGTGGACTTCACAGGGTATGCTTAAAATCTGTTCATAGTCAATACAGGTATATGTAAACTAATAAAACTAATGGACAATTATATTTTTAGATGCATACTGTGTGGTTTATAAATGTATATGCTTATTATATGGTTTTAAATCTGAAAGTAAATTACAATATTGATTTGTTATATCATAATCTGCGCGACCCCGTCTTTGCCTAAGTTCTCAAATGAGCGATTATTGTCAGTGAAGTCCACTTCAGCTGATATACCGTGCTCAGTGAGTAGGGAGCAGTGAACACTGCGCAGGGACCCTGTCGAATGGAACGCACCCCGGGTCCCAGAGTGGATAAATCTGAAACCGATACCCTTGCGTTTTCGTGTGTACAGCCAATCCGAATTGCACCATCACACCATGTCCCGTATGGTTAAGCTACGGGCACTGGGTATGCGCACATCAATACTGCGTCTTTCAAGTACTGTATTTGAATAATTGTAAGGGTAGGTTTATTGTGTAGGCGTTAATAAAACACATCTGGTAAGTAGCAAATTTACAAATTTATTGTTTTATCATGAGATTTTGCCTAACTTCCTACCATTGCTTTACCCCTTCTAGCCATGCTTCTAGCCACAACTCTTCTCCGTTTTTAGTGTATTTCTGTGGCAGAATTATAGCGCCACATACTGGTCTGGAATGTATATTACATCAGTTGGTTTCAGTGGTTTTGGGTGCACGGAGATATTTCTTGAGACGAGAGGAAAAAAAAGATTGGATAGGGAAAGCTCCGGCTTCGTGTGGATGTGGCCTGAGTTTTTCCTTATAGTTGTCCGTTCTCTTCAGTATTTTAATGGTTGTTCTGTTCCTGTTGCGAGTATTTTTGTTATCTTCGATTTTGTTATTAAAAATTTAACTGCTGCACTTAAATCCTGTTTTTCATCATTTTTTTTTTTTTTTTTTTCATCTGGAAATTTATATAGGCCACCCCCATACATGTAGAGTCCCACAAAAGCTTTGTGGTATATTCTATGCTTCGCTCGTATTTTTATGTGGTGTATAAATCTCACTCTTAGAGTGAGCCGAAAGCCACATCTTGCCTCATTTTATACCTAGCCATGCTTGCAAGCAGAGGTATCAGTCTGACTGCAGGGTTTCTCAGATGTGGGACTCCCTTAAAGCAGTGCTGATTACAGCAGACGGCAAAGGAAAGAGGTTGTTACCTCTAAAGCAGGGTAATGTAAGTTTCCTCTGTCATGTGTCTTTGTGCATGTGTTAGTGTGGTGGTTGCTTTTTAAAGAGACCAAAAAAACAGAAATGATCATTTAAAAATGTATTCTCCCAAAAATCAAGCGTTGCGTTATTTCTGGCAGGTCACATTAGTCAAGCTCGCATCAGCTAATTGTCAGCTGATCACGTCTACCTATAGGAATACGATGTCTATCACAGCATAAGACTTGATCGCATTAAATGATGAACAGATTGTTTGTAGGCTTTTATTCACATATAAACATTGATCAGTGAACATAAACAGAAGCTCAACTGAACCTGATTGACGCGCAAGAACAAATCTCATTGGTTCTTGCGGAAGCTCAAATGTGCTGCATAACACATGAGAATGAACCTCATTGGTTCTTGCTGAAGCTCAAATGTGCTGCGTGACATGAGAATGAACCTCACTGGTTCTTGTGGAAGCTCAAGCGTGATGTGTAACACATGAGAATTAAGCTCATTGGTTCTTGCTGAAGCTCAAATGTGCTGCGTGACACGAGAATGAACCTCACTGGTTCTTGTGGAAGCTCAAGCGTGATGTGTAACACATGAGAATTAAGTTCATTGGTTCTTGCGGAAGCTCAAACGTGCTGTAACACATGAGAATGAACCTCATTGGTTCTTGCGGAAGCTGAAACATGCTGCGTAACACACGAAAGTGAACCGCATTGATTCCTGCGGAAGCTCAAACATGCTGCGTAACACACGAAAGTGAACTGCATTGGTTCCTGCGGAAGCTCAAACATGCTGCGTAACACAAAAATGAACCTCATTGGCTCTTGCGGAAGCTCAAACGTGCTGCGTAACACACAAGAATTAACCTCATTGGTTCTCTCAGTTGCACGTCAAGCTCAAAACATACTTGAGCTTCAGGCCCGTCGCAAGGGGGGTGTGAGGCCCTGTGCGAACATGATGTATAATAGTTAGGCTATATGCTTATTTAACTTTATAGTATTAAATAAAAAACCCTTTGTGCGTACCATCAGATGAAATCCTGCAGGTGTTCATGCTTTCTCCGTCCATACAATAAATGCACATCCTTGAATGAGCGCAGATTTCTAGCATATTTACTTGAATTTCTTAGGTAATATCTATGGTTTGACCCATTTCAGAGGCAGCCAAAATCAGAATTTGAATGGACTGTAAATAAATCTCTCTACGAACTTGACATAAACTTGAACTTTTCTTGACGAACTTGAAATTTTGACTTAACTGCTCAATAGATATGGATTACATTTACGATCTCTATGAACTTTTTAAAACGTCAAAGTTGTAGTTGCGTAGCTTTCAATGGAGGGACAGAAAGCTCTCAGATTTCATCAATTCATTTGTGTTTAGAAGATGAACGAAAGTCTTGCTGGTTTGGAACAACATGAGGGTGAGTAATTAATGGCAGAATTTTTTTTTTTGGCGAACTATCCCTTTAAAATAAAAAATGCAGGGCTGTCAAATAGCTTGAAATTATAAATCTTGAATAATCTCTTACTTTTCTATTCCTAAAAAATATTGTCAGTTTCACCCACGATATTGATTATTTTTTCTTTGGTGAACATTAAATTGAAGAATATTACTAATAATATAATATTTGTATATTTGTTTTAAATAATAATTTAATATGAATATTTTAATTATAGTACTGTTGAAATGAATGTTAATTTATGACATTAACTCTATTGTTCATTAATTCAATAGATTAATTTTAATTTATATGAATGTTAAAAATGTGTTAGTAGATGTGAATGCTGTAAAAGTATTGATTCTTGTCATCATTTTAATAATTAATAATAAATAATATCCATGACATCAATTAAAAGAAACGCATTTCAAGCCACTTTTGGTGTCGAGCCCTACTGATGGGGTTGTGGGATACATGTTAAAGATTTTTCCTAATTAGCTCCACCTATTCCTTGTGTCCTCTTCACTTCTGCATGGAGGTTTGCTACCGGCGGGGAGGGGTTAATGGTTTTAGGAGTTGCCGCCCACTCAACAGCCTATTTCCATCATTCCCCCTCCCACTTCCTCTCTCCTCCACCCGCACTCAGCATCAGTCACTCAGGGAGGGGATGGAGGGCAGACCGTAGTGTATGGTGGGGGAGCACTGTGCCTCTGCTTCTGCAGCATGCAGCAGGCCTTGTAAAGAGAGAAGGAGATAGAGAAAGAGAGAGAGCTGCCGTTACCGCTGTCTGACATTTGTACGCCCAGAGGAAGCAAGGCGGAGGAGGAGAGGAAGAGTGCAGAAAGGAAAGAATATTTTCTGAGTAGGTTTAAGAGCCTTTGGAACTGGGAACTGAGACGGTAAATATTTCCTCTTCTCATTTCTCCTTTTGCTGCAATTCTCTGTTTCTCTCACTTTCTTTCCTCTGCCTGCAGCTTGGCTGTGGGGATTCCAGTGTGTGTTTCTGCATGAGGAGCTGTGCAGCATAGTAAATCCTCCCTCTCTCTCTCTCTCTCTCTCTCTCTCTCTCTCTCTCTCTCTCTCTAAATCTCTCTCTCTCTCTCTCTCTCTCTCTCTCTCTCTCTCTCTCTCTCTCTCTCTCTCTCTCTCTCTCTCTCTCTCTCTCTCTCTCTCTCTCTCTGTATACATGCTCATAGCTGGGTATTACCCCAGTTCATGCATTATGTATTTTCAAGCTTTTAGATGCATGATGAAGAATGATCATTCTTAAGTCATGTCGTTCTTGTGCGATTCTTCTGAAGCATGTTATCAGATCAGGGCTACATGTATGTAATAAAAAGCCACCTGCTCTTGAATGTGCACATCTAGATTTTCCATGAATTAAGGCAGCAGGTCAGAGGTTTTCTAAACTGTGATCTGTGTTTTATTCTTCCTTTAAGTTGTCCTGGGTCAGACTTTTTAGGCAGCCAGCGGTCTCACTGCATCTCGTCGGTTGTCATGGTTACATCAAATCCCGCGCCTTAGCTGAGTGACACATGCTGTTCAATAGTTATTGACTTATTTAAAAATATCCCACGTCCTGTGTTCTCCTTCTGGTCCTCTTACGGACATGGTCCTTCAATCGACTCAGACAGTCATGTGAGTGAATACATTATTTGCTGTTTGCAAGAATATGTCAGTAAGCACATTGTCTCAGTTAAACGTGTCTTCATGTGTTTGCTATACCTTTTACAGTGGATGTTATTACATGCATAGTTAGAGCAAGACCCATAATTGTCTTTCTAAATTTACGCCATTAGTATTGCATTGTATATTCCCTTTGGGAATGTAAATCTTAATGTTAAGTCCTCTGTCTTTGTCTTAATTAAATGGTCCTTTGCTTTAGGACATATGCAAGAGTTATCATGGAAAAAAGAGCTTCCTAAGACATTAAGCTACTATAGATTCAAACTCAATCAGGATGTTCTCTATGCCTGGAGTCTGAGCCAGATTTATCGCTGTCTTTTTTAGGATAGTGGGGAAACAGGCTTAAATGACGGTACTCTAATACTCCGTTAACAAGCCATCTTGCCATCATATAGTGATTCAAAGTGATCTATTTCTAGTGAGAATACACAGTCAATAATTGTAGAATTAAGAATTGAGAATGCAGTCAATAATGTTATCTCATCTTTGAGAATCACAATGACATATTAAAAAAAAATTCTTGTGAAAATAATTTTTCATGCCTTAAAATAGCTTGAAGGCAAATCTACACCCTTACTTCATTTGATATATGTGGAACCATGAATATGCAAATTAGTCCTCACCTCCACTCAATATCAATAGCTCAGACTACCTGATCCACTTGGTCAACTGTAGTAAAGGCTACACAATGGCAAGTGGATAATGGTTATATCTGGTAATAATAATGGTAATGGTAATTATAAATGGTAATAATGGTTTATTTCAGCCATACAGTCAAACCAAAAATTATTCAGACACCAGATATAATTTTTTACTAGTGGTTGCAGGACGCTATAGTTCATTTTTGTAAGTGAGGATAGCAAAATAAAATAAACTGTTACATATTATACCCAAAATTCTTTATACAGTGGACTACCAGTAAAAATGTATAAACCAAAATTTTGACCTGATCATGTTTTGCTTAAGTGATTTTTCTTTAATTGCTAATGTAACCTATTACACCACAGACTGAACAAAATCAAGCATTGCTTGGTAACTGGTTGACCTAAATTGGTATTATCTAATTGTGTACTTATATTTAACAGCTGAATTCTTGTCATATTTTATTACCATTTTCTAAACTATAGCGAGTAAACTGTTAATGTGAGAAAATGTTGAATGTGTCTGAATACATTTTGGTTTGACTGTATTTGTTTGAACCAGAAGTTGATTTAAAAGAAGAAGAGGAAGAGAGAATTATGCACGCAGGCACGGTTCTACGGGAGTGTTTGAGGGTGTTAAGCACCCTCAAACAAATGCAAGAGCACCATATTTGACAAAAACATAGCATCATATTGACAAAACAGATCTGGTAAATGCTTCAGTGCTTATTTGTGTTTGCGCCCTTGAGAACGTCAAATATTTATTTTTACTAACTATTTTTGCAGCGGTGAGCAATCTAGCCAATCACAGACATGTTTGTTGATCTCTTGAGCACAGTGGCCAATCATTTTAGTTCTGCAAGTTTGCGAATCCGCTCATTAACAAAGTGTAGACACAATGTAAAAAATAAGACATTCATTGTGCAACGTAGACAACTTTATTGATTATAATGGACCTTTGTGAGATCGCAAACTGAGATGAGTGACAATTTTTAAGTGATTGTTAAGGGAATTCATTCAGAATTTGAATAAAAGTTGACGCATATCGGTAAATGATATGATTTAGACTTTGGCTTGACTTCATTATCAAACAGCTAATAATGTTAGCCATGTTCCCATTCGCCATCTCAGAGTCAGACAGCTGCCTTCTAAAAATCAGCATCCCTAGAAATAATGATAGCACGTTGACGGGATTGGTTACATATTTGTGACGGTATGGAATTAAGGGAGTTTCAAATTGTGTTTTTGAATCTTTGGTTCACTGCAGTTTTAAGTAGAAAATACTCAGCAATGGTGTTGACTTATGAATTTGCACATGGTTTGTCTTAAAGCATATTAAAAACACCACATAGACATATAAACAATGTTAAAATCTTGATTTTCACCACAGGGGGTCTTTAAGAGAAGGGGTCTCTTAAAGCCTCTTTAAGGATTTTGGGTAAATGCCTGAAATAAGGTCTGTGATTAACACAAGCTAAATATATTTTCATGTTTTATTCAACTACAGAAAATACATCCGTAATGCATTTATCATCATGTGTTTTCAGAAGCTATTTTGAAGAACTGTTTTTGCCCATACAATGAAAGTCAGTGGGGTCCAAAACAAAACTGAACCCAACTGACTTTTACTGTATGGACAAAAAACAATTTCTCAAAATAGAAAGAAAAAAATATTAAAATTTTTGGTTGAACTATCCCTTTAAAAGTTCCCCTTCAGAGCCTTAGCAAGCTAAAAACACAAATTCACTGATAACCAATTCAGAGGCTTCTTGGCACCAAGAGTCTCGGGACGGCAGGATTCTGAGCCAAGAATGAATCAATCACAATGTTGACATCATGAGCACTGTAGCATCATTATCACACCCCATGCATATATCTCTGGGGTTCAAAGTTGGAAGCTTCCACCACTGCATATGTAAGTATCATGAGAAAGATAGGGAGATTAGAACGCAACAATTAAGTCTCTCTGCGGCATTTGACATTTGAGCTCTCTGAGTTTGACGTTTCCTTCATTTCTTTAACCTTCTCTAGTCAGGTAGTCAACTAAATGACACTGCTGCTTCTATTGGACATTGGAAATACTAGTACATTTTTTTTGCTTTATATTTTTTTTTACAAAGGCTATATCCAAATTACTATCGTGGAAATGCTGCATTTTAAAGGGCACCTATTATGCCCCTTTTTACAAGATTTAAAATAAGTCTCTGATGTCCCCAGAGTGTGTATGTGAAGTTTTAGCTCAAAGTACCCTATAACATGCTATAAAAAGTTTTTTATAGCATGTTAAAATGTGAGCAGAAACGTGCAATTTTAGTATGTGTCCCTTTAAATGCAAATGAGCTGCTGTGCTTGGCCTAAGAGGGCGGAGCTTCAAGAGCTCATTCTTTGGTGTCAGGAGTCAGGACGCACAAAACTGTGAATATATGCTGCATGGAGATAGAATATGCATATTTGAACTTAATTATGGTTATAACTTATGTTGTCTACTTGCTTTTATCCACTATATTAGTACAAGCCTGTTGTACCGGACCCCTTCCAAATGATGGCCAAAACTTTACCAATGAGTTTAATGACGTTTATTGTACTTCACATAAAATATGAAGCGTCCATTTTTACTCCAGAAAATCACTGTAAGAGCTGAATAAAACACAAGTAAGCATTAAAATATTATCCATAAACTCTCTCCTTGCATTATCATCAACATATATAGCAAATGATGGGGGGGGGGGGATTTCCTTCAAAAATAAAACTAATCCACTGAGTCTTCAGTGGCTCTGATGTCAGGAGTACATGGAGACTGTTATGTTCACTCTTACATCCAAAAACAAAACACAGAACACCTCAATCGCTTATGAGACCTTCTTATCGCTACAGCTCTCAATGGCGGACTGTGTACAACTCGCTCAGGGTGGGGTCTATGCTAATACGGCAGTGTCCGTCAACAGTTGTGGGCGGAGCCTGTACAAAGTGACGTCACTTTGCCAGGAATCTGAAAACGGCTTGTTCTGAGACACTGCTTATGATTTATGGGAATTAAAATAAAAAGAGTGGGTGGATTTTTATCATTATAGGGTGGTTGTGTACACATACTGCTGACACTTATTTTGCATAACAGGTGCCCTTTAAGTGTATATCTGGTGCGAAAAACTACAAACCTGATTCCAAAAAAGTTGGCACACTGTACAAATTGTGAATAAAAAAGGAATGCAATAATTTACAAATCTCATGAACTTATATTTTATTCACAATAGAATATAGATAACATATCAAATGTTGAACGTGAGACATTTTGGATTTCATGAGAGCTACACATTCCAAAAAAGTTGGGATATGTAGCAATGAGAGGCCGGAAAAGTTAAATGTACATATAAGGAACAGCTGGAGGACCAATTTGCAACTTATTAGGTCAATTGGCAACATGATTGGGTATAAAAAGAGCCTCTCAGAGTGGCAGTGTCTCTCAGAAGTCAAGATGGGCAGAGGATCACCAATTCCCCCAATGCTGCAGCCAAAAATAGTGGAGCAATATCAGAAAGGAGTTTCTCAGAGAAAAATTGCAAAGAGTTTGAAGTTATCATCATCTACAGTGCATAATATCATCCAAAGATTCAGAGAATCTGGAACAATCTCTGTGCATAAGGGTCAAGGCCGGAAAACCATACTGGATGCCTGTGATCTTCGGGCCCTTAGACGGCACTGCATCACATACTAGTGATAGGAATGCTACTGTAATGGAAATCACAGCACGGGCTCAGGAATACTTCCAGAAAACATTGTCGGTGAACACAATCCACCGTGCCATTCGCCGTTTGCGGCTAAAACTCTATAGGTCAAAAAAGAAGCCATATCTAAACATGATCCAGAAGCGCAGGCGTTTTCTCTGGGCCAAGGCTCATTTAAAATCGACTGTGGCAAAGTGGAAAACTGTTCTGTGGTCAGACGAATCAAAATTTGAAGTTCTTTTTGGAAAACTGGGACGCCATGTCATCCGGACTAAAGAGGACAAGGACAACCCAAGTTGTTCTCAGCGCTCAGTTCAGAAGCCTGCATCTCTGATGGTGTGGGGTTGCATGAGTGCGTGTGGCATGGGCAGCTTACACATCTGGAAAGGCACCATCAATGCTGAAAGGTATATCCAAGTTCTAGAACAACATATGCTCCCATCCAGACGTCGTCTCTTTCAGGGAAGACCTTGCACTTTCCAACATGACAATGCCAGACCACATACTGCATCAATTACAACATCATGGCTGCGTAGAAGAAGGATCCGGGTACTGAAATGGCCAGCCTGCAGTCCAGATCTTTCATCCATAGAAAACATTTGGCGCATCATAAAGAGGAAGATGCGACAAAGAAGACCTAAGACAGTTGAGCAACTAGAAAACAAGAATGGGACAACATTCCTATTCCTAAACTTGAGCAACTTGTCTCCTCAGTCCCCAGACGTTTGCAGACTGTTATTAAAAAGAAGAGGGGATGCCACACAGTGGGAAACATGGCCTTGTCCCAACTTTTTTGAGATGTGTTGATGCCATGAAATTTAAAATCAACTTATTTTTCCCTTAAAATGATACATTTTCTCAGTTTAAACATTTGATATGTCATCTATGTTGTATTCTGAATAAAATATTGAAATTTGAAACTTCCACATCATTGCATTCTGTTTTTATTCACAATTTGTACAGTGTCCCAACTTTTTGGAATCGGGTTTGTACATTTAATTTTACCTCTTTGACTTTGCTGCTTTAGTTTTCTCTGTGTCGCTTGCAGCGTGCTAAAGAAAGATATCCAGTTGGAAAACAAGCAAGGTTAAAGAGTATTTTGACTTGAAAACAAACAAAAAAAATTCACCATGTTTTACTACAAATAAAACCAAAAAACCATGGTTATTGTAGTTAAACCATAGTAACCACAAATTAACCATGCTTTTGCTTCACTAACCATAGTTTAACTATTGGTATTTTTAGTAAAACTGTGGTTATTCAAATGGTAGTCAATCTGCCAATAAAACATGGTTACTACACTTTTACTATAATAAAACCATGGTTAATTTTTGTAAGGAGGGACAATACCGATATGAAATTTTACACTGGTTTAAAGGGGAAACATTTTGAATTAAATGATTCATAATGCAAGACTACATTTACATTTAGTCATTTAGCAGACACTTTTATCCAAAGCGACTTACAAATGAGAGCAATAGAAGCATTTAAAAACAGTCAAGGGCAACAATATGCAAGTGCTATAACAAGTCTCAGTTAATCTAGCACAGAACACATAGGACAGAACAATTTTTATTTATTTATTTATTTTATATATATATATATATATATATATATATAGACAAACAGAAAACGAATAGAGTGATAAGTGCTATTCTTTATTGGTCAGGTGCTGCTGGAAAATTTGAATTTAGGTATGTTGGTGCAGAGCCAGTGGTTGCCTTGTAGGCGAGCACCAGTGCCTTGAATTTGATTCACTAGCACTTTGCATATACAGTATATGACCTTTTTTTTTATTTTTATTTTTTTAGCTGCATTCAATATGGGATTTGATTTGTTCGATTAATAGATTAAGTAGGCTATTTCAAATGTTTCACTTATACAGGTTTTTTCACTTCTTAAAATTTCCATTTAAACACAAGACAGACATATACAAACTGATAAAGCCATTGGTGTGGGTAATGGAGTCATAATAGTATCTTTTAATGATAGGGCAGATGGAAAGGTGAAACCCGAGATTTCCTTCCCATAAAGATGCACTTCCTCCCTGGTGAGATACAGCCTACCACATCATGGTGATTCCTTTCAGGGTGTACTGTTACACATGATCCATTTTGTATTTTCACAGTCTTGGACTGTTTTCCAAGTGAAGAGAGTTTGCTGTACCCTGTGAGTTTAACAGTGAATTGTGAATGAGTGCCAAATAGGCTGCTCATTCTCACGGTTAACATGCTACCTGGATGAGTAGGTTTCTATAGCAACTACAGAGCCCCCTCCCCCACTGTAAGACGCACACGAGCACGCAATGCGTAACGCTTTGACTGCTCTCTCTCTCCGACTTACCGGAGGTGATGCTGTCATTTTGCCAGTCGAGCAGTGTGAGGATTTACCATACAGTGTTAATAGCTCAGATAAATGATCAGCATTTTCTCATTCATCTCATTTAATAGGAGGTGTTGTCTTGTTATAACGAAGTTGGTTTGGGTGAAAAAGCCCTCAGTTTAGCAAAGCTCAGCTGTGTAACATGTTGACACAGATGAAACGGTTGTTACTTCCACACCACTAGGTTTGAGCTCCCAGCTGTTCCTTCTCTGCCACAGTCTCAAGAGCCCTAATGCATCACTGCTTTAAAACACCCATCGTTAGACGTCGAACACTCTCACACACATCCAGAGCTTTCTTTCTGGAACACCAAGATACATTCTTTGTGCTAAATGCCATATCTGACACTGTTCTTAAAGTATTACTGCTCTCGAATGAATGTACTGGGATTAGCCCATGATTCTCTCTCTAATCATGAATAGTATGAGCATCAGGACAGCTCATCTTATGTTGTTTTAAATGTTTCAGACCATTCCTACATGCTCAGGAACTCTTTAAATGAGCATTATATGGAACATAGACTTTAGTCAGGATAGACATCACCTGAATTGTGTGTAATCTCTGCACCACTTCCATATTAATTATTGTTTTCAAATGTGTTTCCCAAACGTTTTATTGTAAAACAATTAGACATGAAAGCATTAAATACACAACATTTGATATATAGGTTGCATCTGTACTTTTTTCATTTGAACTGAGTAAATATGACATTGTCTGGAAGCTGCTTCAATGCATTAATTTTTAGTTAAATGGCAATATTCTGATCATCTTATATTCTGTCATAAAATATGTATTTCAGTTAAATCAGTTATTATTAGTCAGTGGTCACATCCCTTCGTTCTTGTTCTTCATCCTTTAGGAGTCAGAGGTCAACGATCGGAGGAAAAGGTGTCAGATCCTTGAGAGAGAAGTGAAGAACAAGGCTTTAGCATGTAAGACTTTGGTGAGTACAAGCTACGCAATGCAAAATGTCATGGCTGATATAATGTTAGAAACTATGTGTTCTATCCTGTTGAACTTCTTACCATAACCATAAACCACAAATGGCACTGATCTGCACACTTTAAAGATTGTTCTAGCTATTTTCCTGGATATTTATTTTCTGGAATGCCTGTCCTTGCTAAAGCTTTCAATGCTTTCAACAAAGCACAACCAATCCTGTTGCTCAAGAGCACCGCTGCCTTTGCTAGTCTCTTTTCTCTTTTTCAAACTTGTTTCAGACAAGTTTTCTGAACCCTCCAATTTTCAATTAACAGCCCACTGGAGGGAAAATATTTTATATGATTTTATTTGGAAAGTTATGTGGAATATATGTTTTGACTCTTTTTTGAATATTTTAAAAATAATTATATTATTATTAGTTAACTTCATTATTTATTAATGGATTAATACACCCCCAATATTTCAATTCAAAGCATTACCCTTCAAAAACTTCTGGTTGAGTTGCAGATGTTAAAGCCATGGACTACATGAGGAGCCAGTGATTTTGAATATTTGGTTTTACATATGTAAAGGGCACATAAGATATCCAGCATCTCCCTACTGTTCGTATGAATGAAGCTACCTCACACCACCTCATTAGTGGAGATCCAGTGGGTGTTTAATGGGGAAAGCACAGGAATAGCATGTCTGATCTTACACCATTTGCTCCTTGGTGGCAAATGCTCAAATGTGCTTTCAAGATTCCCTGAAAAACATCTTTATCCTTTAATGTCAACTGTGCTAGTTTGATAATGCTGCTCAAAACCCTTGTGTTGCAATCAAAGTAGCACCGCGGCGCTAGTCCAACAGCTGATTTACTCTAATAATTTTTATGAGCTCTGGGGCGTTAATTAGCATGCTCCGTGAGAAGCGTGTTTTGCGATTTGTAGAGATGACATGTCAAGAGGTCACAGAGATAGTCGCTCTGAATAACAAACTGCTGTCTAATAGGATCAAATCTGTCTAATGAGCATTTTTCCATCATTGCGTGCAAAATATCTAAACTGCCTTATTTGTTTATTGCGGTATATACATCAGTGCAGTGACAGCATTCTGACAGGCTAAGGGAGGATGCGCTCTCCTTCCCGACCTCCTGTAGCTGTCATGGAAACCACCTGCTCTCAGCGGGAGAGGAGCCTGAGCTTTCACAGCAGGATCAGAGGCTAAGATTTCTGTTTGTTACAGGTACAGACTGGAGATGTCACCTAAGATCGGCAGAGCTGCCACTATACGATGCATGTTAAAGAATTGAATGTGTTTTGGCTAAATGAAGTGTGCACAACAAACTCCTTTTAGTAAGATCGGGCAAGTGTATAGTGAGCCAGTGCCATTATTCTGGTACAGCAATGGATATTTGGGTAGTTGATATTAAATACTTTTGGGAAGTTCACATGCTGTACTCCATCTAAAACATTTTTAAACAAAATTCTTTTGGTACTTTCTATAAATATGGTATATCTTTGTCTAAAGCATTTAATGCATATTTTCCTATGTGAGCACTGTTAGATGTTTGATAAACAAATTAAATTACCTTAGCATGACAAATACATAATCTCAGTTCGACATGATCCCAGAGTCTCTGTTTCTCCTGTTAATACTGTATGTCTGTGGTTGTATAACAACACCCACACACCCCATATACATCCACAATGCTGCAGTGGTTGGCTATGTAAAGAGCCTCATCTCAGTGAATGTTTTGGAAGGATGAGCAAAGCTTTTCTGAGCAGCTGCGAAACCAGGGGCCAAACTGGAGGGTGGGGATCGGGCATCCGTGTCTGCTTGAATTAGTCCATTCTTGTGGCACGCTTTTGCTCTCTCTCTTCCCAAGACCGCCTCCTTTTTTGCCATTTCTGCTTCTTGATCCGTCCGTATGGAAATCAGAAGCAGAGTTCCTGGGTATGAAACGTGCTGCTGCTTTAATTTACATCCCTGTGAGAGTTTCAGTTGATAATCCCATGGTAGTCTAATCTTTGCTACATTAAAGCTGTGTTTAATCAGCTGTGACTGCGCAGTGAACATAGCTGCACATTTTTTATATTAGTTTTCAATGTGCAGCCAGTTCAGTGGTCTCTTAAAGGTCCCTTGAGCAGAGGTTAAGGACTGTCCTTTCATATGAGGTAATAGAACATGATGGCTGAAATGTTCCCAAATGTATATGCGAATATGCTACACATGATCTCATGGGAGGTCTGTGGTGGTCACCGTTTGCAGGCATTGGAGTGTGTGCTGCCCTTGTGTGCAGTAGCTGTCATGTCTGGGGTGACACTGTGGTTGACAGACAGGGCTTCTGACAAGGAAGTTCAAATGTTCCTCTAGTTGCTGTTGTGCAAACCTGCCACCTGATATACTGTGACGTGAGCCAGCCAGTAAGAGACAGGATGCTGAGTCAGAGATGCTCACAGAGTTCAGTCAGGATGTGGCACTTTGAAAACTTCAAGGGATGGGTGGCTGTGTTACAGTCAAATTAGTGTATTTGAAATGACATTCTAAGCTTGTACTTGTGCATTTATGAGCATATATGCTGTGGCCAAATACAAGTTGCCTGTTCAGATGTGAGATGATTTGTTCTCTTTCTCATTGTCTGTGCCTTTTTCTACTTTTTTTCTAAACATTGCTTAAAGCCAAAGTGTGCAGTGTTTTACATTTTAAAATGTTATCCTAGCTTAATACATAGAGACACCTATAAGTAAGCTATCTGTAGGTTGATTCCCTCTTAAAGTGAAAATTGGTACTCTGTAGCTTTCGAAATATTTAGGTTTGTTTGATCCAGCTCGAAATGTTGGCTCAGTGTTGTGAGTTTGGGGCGTGGCTATCAGTTCAACTATCCGACCAATAGCAGAGACTGGGATTGTTTGGGAAACCTGTTGAAAACACTTAATATTTTTGCAGTTTCATGTAGTGATGCACTATGTAAAATTATAAACTTCAAAAACTGCATAACTTACCTTAATCCAATTAAAAAGGTAATTACCAACTAATTGAATTCTGGTCTGTGGCAGTTGCTGCATGGTGCCATTCTCCATGAGGTGTTGATTAATTTTTCGTACACACTGTGTTAGATGTTTTGAGATTTAGGTGGCTCTTTAAGCACAGTCAGTCAGTTATGGGTTACAAAATGAGCACCCATCTTCAGTCCCTACAGTCTAAAGAGCTTTGTGTTTTTATCATAGAGAGGGCATCAGCCAGTGTTTATCAGTCACATATATGCATCCTGTTGTCTGCAAGGATGTATACATTGATCTTGCTTTCCTTTGGATGAAATGGCCAGATGTCTCAGTCCAAAATTTTATTTCTCTGCAGTTGCTCTTCTCATTGATATATATATATATATAGATATATAGATAGATAGATAGATAGATAGATAGATAGATAGATAGATAGTAAAGATTTGTAGAGACAAAAGAGACAAAATGTACAGAATGAGCTGATGTACAGAATTTTTTTTTTTTTTTTTCTTGACAGAAGAATGAGCTTCAGGATGCTTTGTTGGAGAGAAAACGGCTCAATCGTGAGCTGCTTTGTCACATCCTGAAGGCTGCACAGTACGAGAAGGTAAGAGATGGTCAGCATCACGCGCCAGCCGAGCTTATCAGATCAATGGCTGCTCATTACACGGCTCTTCTAAGAACATGTGCCCGAAGGGCTGTTTTCTGCATCTCATTGGCAGTATTGATCTTATTGTGTCCCTGTCTGGTCAATATATCTACCTTGTTTGTTTTGACCAGATTTATCTCAATGAAACTGGATGGGGTTTTGCCTGTATAGATTTATTATGGTTTGAAATTGGCTTCTATAATGTGACAAACATGTCCACATTCAAATTGGAGATCATCAGAAGATAAAAAAAATGAAACTCTATCATAATGTGAAGGAAATCCAGTGACACCAGAATAAGGGGTATCAATGTGAGTAGTGAATCTGCTGAGGAGTGGATATCGTACTAACACGGGACCGCTGAGAGTGGCAGTCCATGGCACTCATTGTGTTAATAGTGTCAATTTCACTGGTGCTTTTTGCCAAGCTGACGGGCCATGGTTTGGCAGTGTCTCTACGAATAATCCACAGACTGCTCCTCTCCTCTAACAGCAAAAAGGGGCCATCTGTCACAACCCCAGACAAGCGTCTGAGATAAAATGTCTTCTGTTTAATCAGGTAGTGTTGTCCACTCCCATTCCCATTCCCTCAATGATCAAAGGCTCATTTCCCAGTATTCAGCGGTGCTAACAAGGCAGAGGAGAGTAGGTAAATAACCCCAAGTGGGACGGGTCAGTTTGTCACACGCTTCGGCACCAGGCGCAATCTCATATACCGATCTTAGATCGATACGAGATGCGAATCAACCTCCCCATTTCTCTGAGCCTGACCAGATGAAATGTGTCCTAATAAATGAGACAGGGTATGGGCGTGTGCCAGCCACAAGTGTGTGATATATTGAGTGGTAAATTTTGTTTGGTGGATGGGGTTCTTGTTTGACAGTGTCCTGAGTTGACCGTCTTCTGCACTCATCAGGTGATTGCTTGTTTCTCTGAGCTCTGCTAGCATCGTGAGTCAATGTAAAAATCAAACACATTTCTGAACACTGATATCTTTATTTTTAGAACTGTTGCCTTAGATACAAATCACCTGAATTTTTATTGCTTAGCGCCCAGTGCCACAGCGTTATGTTTCAAGCCTCAAAGAATCACTGCACCTTTTATGAGAGTGAAAAAAGCTACTAAAATAATCTATCAGAAAGATTAATTCTGTTAAAAAAGTGCTCATTGTACAATATGCTCTCACAGTCTATTGTAAAATGCATCCAAGCACTGATGCAGAGTCAGCCGTTTTGCTTCCCTTTGTTGTGGCCATTATTAAATGTCTGGCCAAGGTTCCTCTGTTAGCGCTGCTTTTCATTGTTTAAGTGACAGTATTGTAAGTTTAGCTGGACTTTTTGTTACTTTAGACAGTTCATGTATCCTCATCTTCTCCCTAACTCTTTCACTCTGTAGGTAAAGTCAGACTATGATCAGCTCAGAAAGGCTTTTGGTTGTGTGAGTCAAGAGAGAGACTTGGCCAGGCAGGAGAAGGCTCAGCTCCAAGACAAACTGGAGAACCTTGAGCGAGTTCTGAAGGTAAGATCATTGTTGGATATTGAACAGTGGATCGATTATTGATTCAAGTCCAACCAGGATCAAATTCACCTTGCAGATGTCTTTTAATATACACCTCAAACTTTAATATTAAGAATACTAATCATTTTAGAAGAGTTTAGAGATTGCTTTGGTTTGCACTGACCAAAATACTGTAAACTGAATGTTTATTATATAATTAAAATACCTTTTCCCCATGACAGCTTTTATCATATCTAGTAAACCAATCAGTATTGTTTAAGATCATCTTTCCTAATGTTAGGGTCTTGTTTTTAAAGGAAAAACTGATACCAGCTGAGATAATGATGTTTCATTTATTGGACTTGTTTCTGCCGGCATGTTGCTGACTTATTGTTCAATGAAAAGTGTTCCTGCACTTGTCGGCTTATTGACTGCTTATGTCGTGTATCTCGAGAGGAAAAAAGCTCTTATAACAAGAAATTGACTGCTCATCTTTAAAAGGAGAGATATGTATCTTTCCTACCTTTCTTATTATTGACTATGTGATAAATGAGGCAAGATGAGACAAGTAGAAGTAGTGTAGCAATGAGTTGAGCAGAAAACTGTTTTCTGTAAAATGTCCAGATTCCTGATGTTGTCTGAAGATCTCTCTCTTGATCCTCAAAAATGTATAATCATTCCAGGCAAAGCAGCAGGACTGTAATAAAATATTTTCTTTTAAAGGGTACATAACACACAGTTTCTGCCAATATCATGTTCATCTTGAGCACCTATAGAGTAGTATTGCATTCTTCATATCTGAAGCGTCTTTAGTTTTATCAGATTTAAAGACAGAAACACTGTACCAATTCTTTCCGAAAACAGCCGAGCTCGTGGAGGCGTGCATTGGGTGGGACTAAAGAGTCACGAGCGCACACACACACACACACACACACACACACACACACACACACACACACACACACACACACACACACACACACACACACACACACACACACACACGCACAGCACACACACACAAACAAACACACAAATACACCATGGCATTATCCCTGGTTAACTTTTCATTTACTGCCTACGGTTTCGACTCATGACCGAGATATCTTTTATCGCTGGGACTGCTCCATCTTTCAATTTCAAACAATCTGCAAATCCAACGTCAAACTGGGCCTTGTTTTTAAAAACATTTGTCACCAAAATGCTGGGAACAAACAAAACACTTACTGCGTACTCATCTGGGAGAAGTGCCCATACAAGCAATTCTGCCCTTTAAGACATAATACAGTTCCATACTCGGAAAAAAACATTCAGAAACTTGAAACAGAAATACTCTGGCATACGTTCAACAATTTTTTTTAAACTTTGGCCATGTTTAGCATGTGAATCCAACACTTTAACAGTGTAAATAAGCCAGAATGCATGACATAGCATTAGACATCCCCTTTAAAAAAATGCTTCTTGAATTTCCGTCTGAAATATTTCAATTGAACTGTCCACTGGGCAAATAATCTATTTTAAATCTTAAACTCTTAACATGATAGTCCCACCCGAAAATGATAATTCTGTCACTATTTACTGAGCCTCAAGAACTGACAAAATGTAAAAATGTGTACCGTGAATGCAATGTAAGTCGCTTTGGATAAAAGTGTCTGCCAAATGCATAAATGTAAATGTCATGACATTCCAAACCTATGTAACATCCCTAGTGAAAATTAAATATACCAAAATGTATTTGAAATACATTTATTTTATGCTAAGTATACTACAAATACATTTATAATATATATTTATTTACTTAATATAAATACCCTGCATTTGTACTTTGTACTGCATTTTGTATAAGTCTGCTAAATTGGAACAACTAATTTTGTACTAAATGCACTTTAGTTATCCAGAAATAGTGCTGAAGTCCAACTAAAGATATACTTAAGTATATTTGATTGTGCTTAAGTGGAACTATTGCAAGTATACTTCAGGTACACTTTAAATATCTTGCATTTAAATACTATGCTATTCTTAATAATAGGGATATTAAAACACATTTTAGGCTTACTATTGAAATATGCAAAATAAAGTACTCCAGATAAAGTTTAATTATAATATTTATATGAGTCTCAAGTGGTATGTCAGTAAATATTTTAATGGATTTGTAGTATGCTTAGTATGAAATAAATGTATTTTAAATACATTTAGTATAGTTTTTTTTTTCTTTTCACTGGGGATAAAAGTTTTTTTCAATTTTGGCCAGTCATTCTTCATTTTTTTTTTTTTGTGTTTTTGTTTTTTGTTGTTGCAGAAGGAGGAAAGTTGTACATCTGTGGAATGACATGAGTTTGAGCCAATGATCACAGAATTACATTTTTCGGGTGAACTATCCCTTTAACATATGTTGATATGACTTGTGTAATTCATGCTTTTATGTTTTCTACTTTATTAAATGTTCATTTGCACATTTTCAAAATACGTTGAGTCATTTTCTGTCCTCTTAAGCTCTTCTGCTGCTCCTAATTTAGTGATTATGCAAAGCATTGAGTTGAATAGGCATGTGAGTTCGCAAGGTGTGTGTCACCAAAGAAAAGAGGCTTTAATTCTCCTGAAAGGATAGAGATGCGGACAGTGAGAGGAATGGGGAGAAAAGATGGATCATAGACATTATAAGCTTAAGCTTTTAAGCCTCACAACACATCTGATATGTTTCAGTCCTATTCCTGTCCAGTTTAACTTCATCTTGATTCTTGAATAAAGGAAAAGAAACTTGAACCCAAATGGTCTATTACAGTAGTCATTGTGTTTTGTTTCTTTTTATTCATCAGATTCTATTATCGGTTTGCTGCATTTTCACAGAACATGTTGTATTTACCAAGTGCTTCCCGTCAATGGCTGTTGGTGTCATCGCTCACTGTCACTTTAGCGTTTAATGTGTCTGTTAAAGCGCATATGTTGTTATTCATGATGTTGTTTCCCAGATCTTTGTCCAGAGCCTGAAAACAGCAGGTCAGAACAGTGATTCATTGTTTTGTTCTACAATATATGTTTAAGAAAGCAAGGGTTTCTACAAACATGTAACAAACACGTCCTAATTCTAACACAATCCTCTTTTTTCTCTTTCTGTTATTCTTTTACTCAGCATATGCGAGAGGCTGCGGATCGGCGGCAGCAACTGGAGGCAGAGCATGAGCAGGCCCTGGCGTTCCTCAACTCCAGACAGCAGGAGATCAGCCTTCTGCAGAAGGTAAGAACTTCAGTGATCCTCAAACAGGCCTGTGCACACACCAAATACCAGCGCAAACCTTGTCACCTTGCATGATTCATTTAAATACTCTGCTCCCATAAATTTTGCATCTAAAAGGGAAACTCCTACAAAAATAACCCTGTCCACGCCTTTTTAGCGCTAATTTTTCACTGCGTGTCTTTAGTAAATCCTGACAGTAGTTCCCTTTCAGTCAGTCACGCTCAACGTGTTGGTGAGACGGCACAAGCAGACAGCGACTGCGTGCTCACCGCTACCTACAATAAAACAAACTGCTGTTCTCACAGCAAATCTAAAAGTTGGTGTGTGAGGGCATTTGTTTGAGTGAGTGCACACACAGGCTGCACCTTTCCCCTGTGTGTTGCCGCGGTCTTTCTCACAAGAGAGCAACACTGCGTCTTTTTCAAGATGTCATTCCACCCGTGAGTTTCTGGATGCGGTCGTTCCCTGTCGCCCGTTGACGGTCACAATCACTGTATCACATGCCTGGGCATTCAGCACGCCGAGGCGGCTTTTGTGGATAGTTTGTGTTCTCACTGCGGGAACATGACTAGCGTGGCGCTTAGGTCGAGACTCGCCTACCTCCGGGAAGATGGAGTCCCCCTACCCATACCTCGATCTAGTGCTATTCCCATGAATAGACCTACTTCGACGGATGGCCGGGTGACCTGAGGATTACGTTTAGGGCAAACCTGCCGAGCCTACCTCCGCAGGCCCCTAATCCCTCCCAAGCGCCACTACCAGTTGAGTTCCCGGAGGAAGCCGCTGGCTCTGCCCACGGGTGCCCAGTAGTGACCTTCGGGGCTCCGGCAGACGAACAGATGTCGATTGCTGCATCAGAGGTGGAGTTCCAGTCCTCGGAGGATGAAGATTCGGCTGCACTGCCTCCCTCTGGGAGAGTGGCAGCAGTCAAGTCGGACCCCGAGTTGATGGCTATGCTTTCCCGGGCCACTGAAAAGGTCGGGCTTGAGTGGAACCCTCCACTACGTCCCGAATCTTCTAGGTTGGATGATTGGTTTCACCAGCTGAGAACCAGCGCGACCCGCCCCGGTACCTTTTCTTCCCGGAGGTGCATGAGGAGCTCACCAGGTCGTGGACGACTCTCTTTAGTGCCAGAAACAGACCCGGTGGCTCCTCACTACCCTTGACGGCGGGCAAGCCAGGAGGTACGTGGGAATCCTTCTGGTGGAGCGGGCCATCGCGATGCAACTGTGTCTGGCGACCGCCTCCAACTGGCGTGGTGACCTGCGTCTTCCGTCCAAGGCCTGTAAGTTCTCTTCCAGTCTGACTGCGAAAGCTTACAGGTCTTGTGGCCAGGCTGCATCCGCCTTGCATGCCATGGCGTTGCTCCAGGTGCACCAGGCACTCATGGACATGCACGAGGGTAGGCCTGCCCCAGAGCTCCTCCGGGAGCGCCAGACGGCAACAGACCTTGCCCTCTGGGTGACGAAAGTCACCGCCCCGTTCCATTGGCTAGGCAATGTCCACTCTGGTGGTCCAGGAACGGCATCTCTGGCCGGGTTGTTCGGCGACGCGATCGAGAGCTTGGCCCAGCAGTTCTCGTCCGCCCAGAAGCAGACGGAGGCCATCAAACACATCCTGCCTCGGCGGCCAGCTGCTGCCTCCACCCCGCCGCCGGCCGCAGCACCTCCGCCTGCTCCTCGCCGAGGACGTCCGCACGCCGCCGCCCCCTCTCCCGCCCCAGCCTAGCAGCAGCCTCCACCCGGGTGTCGGTGTGGAGCCGGCCGTGGGAAGGATGTCCAGCCCGCTCAGGCCGCTGCCAAGCCAGGTGGCAAGCACCGTCGTAAGAGACCCTGAGACGGGCCACCCAGAGATGGAGGAGACTGCTCTTCAGGAGGTGGCTGCAGCACCACTCCTTCCCCCGGAGGAGGGCTGGGGGAAAATTCCAAATTGTCATGCTGTTCTCCCAGTGCCAGCAGTGCCCAAATTTTCGACAAAAGAGCAGTTTCCAAAATCTCTGGGTGCCAAGAGAGTGCGCTTGGCAGTGTTCAACGCTCCCATGCCTTGTCACCCTCAGGCGCCTCTCCTATCGCCAGTAGGGGGTGCCGGTTGTGTTTGGGACACACACAAGCGGCCTCCCCACACTCGCTTGCACGATCTCTGGGAGCCTGGCTAGCACTTCCCAGCCCGTCTCGCTGGCTCATCCGTACCATCAGACTCGGCTACACGATTTAGTTTGCCCGGTGTCCCCCCAAGTTCAGGGGCATTCACTTCACCTCCGTGTCAAAGGAGAACGCCCCTGAGCTTCAGGCGGAGATCGCAGTCCTACTGGCGAAGGACGCGATAGAGCCGGTCCCTCCAGCCGATATAAAGACCGGCTTCTACAGCCCGTACTTAATTTTGCCCAAGAAAGAAGGCGGGTTACGGCCAATCTTGGATCTGCGATTTCTGAACCGGTCCCTTCACAGGCTGCCGTTCAAAATGCTAACGCAGAAACGCATCTTCAGGTGCGTCCGTCCCCAGGATTGGTTTGCAGCGATCGACCTGAAGGACGAGTACTTTCATGTCTTGATTCTACCTCGACACAGACCGTTCCTACGCTTTGCATTCGACGGATGAGCATATCAGTACAAAGTCCTACCCTTCGGGCTGGCCCTGTCACCCCGTGTCTTCACGAAAGTTGTGGAGGTGGCCATTGCTCCCATGAGAGAGTGTGGTGTTCGCATCCTCAACTACCTCGATGACTGACTGATCCTTGTCCAGTCGCGAGAGCAGTTGTGCGAGCACAGGGACATGATTCTCAGTCACCTTTGCCAGTTGGTCAACTGAGAGAAGAGCAAACTCTGCCCCACGAGATCTCTTTTCTCGGGATGGAGATAGACTCGGTCGCCCTGACAGCGCGCCTCACTGAGGAGCGCGTCCAGTCAGTGTTGAACTGCGTGAATTCATTCAAACGCAGGACAGCAGTACCACTGAAACATTATCAGAGGCTCCTGGGGCATATGGCATCCGCAGCCACAGTAACGCTGTTCGGATTGCTTCATATGAGACCGCTTAAACCCTGGCTACACGACCGAGTCCCGAGACCGGAACTCTCCGTGTCCAAGTGACACCGAGATGCCACCAAACCTTCAGGCCGTGGTCGGATCCTTAATTTCTATGGGCAGGAGTGCCTCTAGAACGAGTGTCCAGGCATGCTGTTGTCTCCACGGATGCCTCATCCACCGGCTGGGGTGCCACGTACAACGGGATTGCAGTTTCGGGTCTGTGGACGGGGCCCCAACTGCAATGGCATATCAATTGCCTGGAGTTGTTAGCAGTTCGTCTTGCACTCAGCTGCTTCAAAATGCTGCTCAGAGGCAAGCACGTTCTGATCCGTACGGACAGCACTGCGGCCGTTGCGTACATCAACAAACAGGGTGGTCTACGCTCCCGTCTCATGTCACATCTCGCCCGCCATCTCCTCCTATGGATTCAGAAGCATCTGAGGTCGCTTTGTGCCATTCACATTCCGGGCCTGCTCAATCATGCGGCCGACGAGCTCTCACGACAGCCAGTGCTTCCGGGAGAGTGGAGACTCCATCCCCAGGTGGTCCAGCTGATTTGGAGTCGCTTTGGGACCACACAGGTAGACCTGTTTGCCGCCCCGGACACGACCCACTGCCAGTTGTTTTATTCCCTGACCGAGGGGACCCTCAGCTCGGATGCTCTGGCACACAGCTGGCCCCGGGGCCTACGCAAGTATGCATTTCCCTCAGTGAGCCTTCTTGCACAGACACTGTGCAAGGTCAGGGAGGACGAGGAGCAAGTCCTGTTGGTTGCTCCGTATTGGCCCAACAGGACTTGGTTCCCGGAACTAGTGCTCCTCGCAACAGCACCTCCTTGGCCCATTCCTCTGAGGAAGGACCTCAGACGCCAGGTCTAACACTCGTATGCATTGGTGGAACTTGTGTTAGGCTGGGTTCCATATGTTGTGACCCCCACGGCTGTCCCATATGTGTATTCTCCACGGTACGGCTTCCTATGGCGAGCCCGTGTCTTTCCCTCGGCAGAGCTCAGAGTCTCAGAGTGGTGTTGTTCCCCCGCCTAAAAATGGCCGGGGCCACCCCTGGGACTTCCGTATGTTGCACTGCCCACGGCAGTGATCCCAATTCGTCGGTGACGTCCGACGTACGTCTCCGTTCCCTCCTTCAAGGAACGAGGGTTGCCATACGTAACCAAGACGTTTTTTAACGTTAGTAAATCTAGCCCTAAATGTCTTTACTGTTACTTTAGATCAATTTCAATGTTCAATGTTCAATTTATTTATAAAGCACATACAACAAAAGCTGACCACAGTGCTGTACCAGGGACAAGACAAAATAATCATAAAATCACAAATAATAATAAAAAAATTATAAATATGTTAAATCATGTTAACACCACTAACACAACACTCATGTATGATCAATATGATTTTAAGTGTCTTATAACCTCTCTAAGAGTGGAACACTGCCGGATATATTGAGGTAACCCATTCCACAGCCTAGGAGAAGCGGCTGCAAAAGAGCGGTCTCCTCTCATTTTCCGGTACGTCCGCGGGACCATTAAGAGATTTAATGACTTAGAGCATAAAAATCTCTTTAGTTTCTTCACCTGGATCAGATCGGCTATATATGTTGGAGCAGCACCATGTAAGGCGTTAAAAACAAATAATAGTATCTTAAAATGAATCCTATAGGAGACTGGCAACCAGTGTAGGTCTCTTAATACAGGAGTACGATGCTCATTTTTCCGAGTGCCTGTCAGAAGGCTGCGTTTTGGTCCAGCTGTAGTCTGTCTAAGCTTTTGTGCATTACCATAGTCTATTCTTGAAAAAATAAAAGCATGAATTAACTTTTCAAGGTCCTTCTGTGACACAAAGGGCTTCATTTTCAGAGATTAGTCTCAAGTGAAAAAAAAACTAATTTTAACAACTTCATTTATCTGTTTATAATGCACTCAATCGCAAATTATACCTAATTTTTTACCTGATGTATCCTAAAAGGGGATAGTGTACCCATGTTAATTTTGGATGTATCAACAGACTCAGAAGGGCCAAATAAAATCAATTCGGTTTTTGATTAATTTAGACACAGAAAATTAGCAGACATCCACATCTTAATCTGCCCAAAACATTCTACTTAGTCTCCCTACATCAACAGAGACAGTAAGCTTCAAAGGTAGGTACAGCAGGGTGTCGCCTGCATAGCAGTGAACAGACACACCATATTTACTCATGATCTGACCTAACAAAAGTCTGTGGCCATAAAAATGTACAAACCCGATTCCAAAAAAGTTGGGACACTGTACAAATTGTGAATAAAAAAGGAATGCAATAATTTACAAATCTCGTAAACTTATATTTTATTCACAATATAATATAGATAACATATCAAATGTTGAAAGTGAGACATTTTGAAATGTCATGCCAAATATTGGCTCATTTTGGATTTCACGAGAGCTACACATTACAAAAAAGTTGGGACAGGTAGCAATAAGAGGCCGGAAAAGTTAAATGTACATATAAGGAACAGCTGGAGGACCAATTTGCAACTTATTAGGTCGATTGGCAACATGATTGGGTATAAAAAGAGCCTCTCAGAAAAAGAGTGGCAGTGTCTCTCAGAAGTCAAGATGGGCAGAGGATCACCAATTCCCCCAATGCTGCGGCGAAAAATAGTGGAGCAATATCAGAAAGTTTCTCAGAGAAAAATTTCAAAGAGTTTGAAGTTATCATCATCTACAGTGCATAATATCATCCAAAGATTCAGAGGATCTGGAACAATCTCTGTGCGTAAGGGTCAAGGCCGGAAAACCATACTGGATGCCCGTGATCTTCAGGCCCTTAGACGGCACTGCATCACATACAGGAATGCTACTGTAATGGAAATCACAACATGGGCTCAGGAATACTTCCAGAAAACGTTGTCGGTGAACACAATCCACCGTGCCATTCACCGTTGCCGGCTAAAACTCTATAGGTCAAAAAAGAAGCCATATCTAAACATGATCCAGAAGCGCAGGCATTTTCTCTGGGCCAAGGCTCATTTAAAATGGACTGTGGCAAAGTGGTCTGTGGTCAAATGAATCAAAATTTGAAGTTCTTTTTGGAAAACTGGGACGCCATGTCATCCGGACTAAATAGGACAAGGACAACCCAAGTTGTTATCAGCGCTCAGTTCAGAAGCCTGCATCTCTGATGGTATGGGGTTGCATGAGTGCGTGTGGCATGGGAAGACCTTGCATTTTCCAACATGACAATGCCAGACCACATACTGCATCAATTACAACATCATGGCTGCGTAGAATAAGGATCCGGGTACTGAAATGGTCAGCCTGCAGTCCAGATCTTTCACCCATAGAAAACATTTGGCGCATCATAAAGAGGAAGATGCGACAAAGACCCAAGACAGTTGAGCAACTAGAAGCCTGTATTAGACAAGAATGGGACAACATTCCTATTCCTAAACTTGAGCAACTTGTCTCCTCAGTCCCCAGACGTTTGCAGACTGTTATAAAAAGAAGAGGGGATGCCACACAGTGGGAAACATGGCCTTGTCCCAACTTTTTTGAGATGTGTTGATGCCATGAAATTTAAAATCAACTTATTTTTGTAAAATTAAAATTGTAAATTTTCTCAGTTTAAACATTTGATATGTCATCTTTCGTTGTATTCTGAATAAAATATTGAAATTTGAAACTTCCACATCATTGCATTCTGTTTTTATTCACAATTTGTACAGTGTCCCAACTTTTTTTGGAATCAGGTTTGTAATTAAAAACTTTCAATAATGTAGATTCTGTGCTATGTTGTTTTTAAACCTTGACTGAAAAACTTTACCGATAGTATTATCAGTAAGGAAGGACTCAAGTTGATTAAAGGCAGTTTTCTCCAAAATCTTTGCTAAAAAGGAAGCTTTGAAATAGGTCTATAACTGCACAGCACACTCTTATCTAGGTTTGATTTCTTCAACAAAGTATGTACTATAGCATGTTTACAATAAGTTGGAACAATTCCAGACAGTAAACTCTTATTAATTATTGTTATTACAAATGGACCAATCAGCTCAATAACTCTCTTAAATAGCGTTGTAGGAACAATATCTTGAGGAGAGACTGTCGGCTTAAGCTTACATACAATATCTAAAAGCATGGTTAAAGAAATAGGCTCAAAATCAGACAACACAGCATGCGTTACAAGTGTATCCATAGGCACATATGAACACTGTTGTATATTCTTTCGGATGTCTGATATATGCCTGACAAAAAATTCCAAAAGAATTTCACATAGCTCCATAGGTATATCACCTGTAATCTAGGATTCAAAAATGAACCAACTGTTGCGAAAAGACATGAATTTTGATGATTTTTCTCAGTAACATCTGAGAAATATCTGGACCTGGCAACAATTTAACGTGTTCGTTGTACCATGGAGCAGACTTACTTTTTCTACACACCTGCCTCAAAGGCACAACAGAGTCTAATGTTTCTGTGCATACAGAATTAAAACTATTAACAGCTTCTTCTACACCAAGATGTGGAGATAAGAGATCCACTTTCACACACTGCAACATCTCCATAAAAGATGCATTAAAATCCACGTGTATTAGGCATTAGTGGATGAAGCCAGTTTTTAGCTGGACAACATTTTTTCGGCTGGCAAGGGAGACAGTACATAAAGACAGTACATAAAATCAGATTATGGTCAGATAGCAAAAAGTCCTCAATGATAATGTCCTTGACACCTAAGCCAAATGACAGAATCAAGTCCAATGTGTGCCCACGATTGTGCGTAGGTCCATTCACCATTTGATGGAACCCAAAAGAGTGCTAAGGGGTTTGTCGGACAACACACATGGATATTGAAATCCCCCATCACTAAAATTTGATCATATTTTAGAATAATGTCTGCTAAGAAAGAAGCCAGTTCTGAAATACAGTCCTTATTTGCTCATGGTGGTCGATAAATAACAGCACAAAGGACAGGTGTTGTTTATTGAATTTCAAAAGCTTGGAGTTCAAAGCTTAAAAACTGCTCAAACTTAAGAAAAGTACAAATAAAATTGAATGCATTGTAGCTAAATAAAAGAATAAAAATCTTACTGACTCAAAACCTTTGAATGGTACTATATATAAACTAGTGTTGTCATGATACCAAAATTATGACTTCGATACAATACCAGACTAAAATACCTTCATAAGTAATTGAATAATATGACAGATCTTACTAATACCAAAATCTTATTTCATGATACAAGTAATCTATAATATTTATTAAATGTAATTTTATAATTACAATATAGATATTTAATTTAATGTTTTAAAAAATAAGCAAAAATGCAAATTTCAAACAATATGACAAAAACAGTGCTTTATTTTTCAGCTACTGTAGGTCTATTTAACAGTAGCATTCAAGAAAGAAATATAATTATCAAATGTAAAAATAAAAAAAGCTGCATAGTCTTCACTCTATAAATTAACTATACACTGATTCTTAATAAATATATTAAAGTTATTCAGTCAAGCATGGGTAATTATCTAATTTCTTTTGTTGTATGATTAACATTAATCACACAGAATATTAGGTCCGGCACTTTAAGACATGCACTGATCCAGTTAATTGGAACACATCCGATTTCTTACTCAAATGAATACGTTCACTAAAGACATACCCGACTGTGTTTACCTGAATAATCGCCAGGACATTTTTACATATTTTTGACCATTCAAACCCAATAATCCACAACAATACAAAAATCTGTAATCATGCAACACTAATATAAACTATATAGATAATTTCAATACTTGTTGTGAAAATAGTTTTTCGCAAATTACAGCCATTTCCAACACACCCAACAAGTTTTCCACTAATAGTTATGCAGAAGAGTGAAAATAAATATTTAAATGTCAATTTATGTAAAAATTTTTACATAAATCTAGCTATAAAATTAGCCATAGCAAAACAAAGGAGTCAGCTTTTTAATTCCAAAAATGTTTTGTCCACAGCACAGATCATGCCAGCAACAACATATCCAAGGATTATGACATGCCATACTTCCTTTCCAGTCTTTCCACAGAAGTTGACGTAAGGATAAGAAAATATTCTTTGGATGTGGAAGCAGTGGATATTCTGGCTTAGTAGGGCTGGATAAAATAAGTGCAATCACATGATAGGATCATGGCTGCTTTCCTTTGTGTCTGTGGCCTTTCAGGAAGGAGCACCGACAGGCAAACAAAGCAATTAGAGCCGACAGCAGACACCGCATCAGTGCAGATCCCTGGGGAGGGGTTCAAGAGAGCTTTCACCTCACTAGCATACACAACACAGACATATATGCACAAATGACTTGCTGATACAACCTGCATGGCAATCATAGCTTGTCTATGTATCTCTCAATTTCCTGCTTGCCTACAAACAAACAGTTTTCACTGTAATTTTACTCACTTTTGAGTAACTGCTGTAAACTCTGACTCACATTTTTGCCCTTCAGATACTGAATTTCCCCTCTGGGATAAATAAATCTGTCAAAAAATGAGATGTAGCTTTCCAAACAAATCTTGGCAAATCTTTCTGAATCAATGTGAGATTATAATATCCTACTGACGTTGCAGTTACTTTCTGAGGTTTGAGTTTGTCAGGTTTTAAGCAAATGGAATCACATTTGCACTGCTAAACTAAATGCGCTATCTCTTATTCTCAGGTTCAAGTTGAAACTGAGAAAGAGCGTGAAGAAGTGGTGCATCTGCTAGAGGTAAAATATAATCTACTTCCTTTCCTTCTGTCCTTTGGCATCTTTCTATGAAAAGCCTAATTTACACTCCTAGCGCATGGTCAGCAGAGTCTGCCTTTCGTGCAAGAAGGATCCGTCTACCCCAATTATCTGATAAGTTTAGAAGGGACAGGTGCGGCCTGTCTGGATCCCTCTTGTGTTTGATAAACGACCACCATGTCTGACAGTCGAGCTGTTCTGAGAAGCATCTACTTGTCACGTACTGTCAGCTTGACTTCTGAGGAGAGCTTATGTCCCCTACGGTGCATCCTTCCAGTGGTTCCTTATTTTCACGACCTCCATAATTGAAGACCTTCAAAATGCCTCTTTCCATCTTTAATATTGTTTTTATACCCTGCAATTTTGTCTCAAGACATCTAGTTCATTTTTTCCATAGTTAAATATTTTATTTAGTTTTGTGTTATTTTTCATTTTTGACCCTGTCATTCTGATTTATATATATATTTTTTCCCCTTTGTGTTTAAACAGAGCCATATGGACAAAATGCAGGTACACACACTCTCACTCATGCAGAGTTTTTTTTGTAACCATCCATATCAGTTTTTTTTCCATTAGAGACATGTAAACAACATGGACCTTGGCACTTTTACAAAAATAATTCACTCAAACATTTTTGTCATCATTTACTCTTTCCAAACCCATAGGGCTTTCTTTCATTTAAAAAGGAAGATATTTTGAATGTACTCAATTTAATTTTAAGATTTAGTTTTTGTTTTTTTGAGACGATAGTCCTAGCTTTGTCTAAAGATCTCTGACTGAAATTTAAGTCACCATTAACTGATTAACTTCAAGTAAGAATAGTAGGGGTGAGTAAATAATGACAGAATTTTAGGATTATTGTGTGCCAGTTGAGTATCTCCGCTGCTACACTCACCTGTGTGGCCATGAATTGTTGCTGTTGAAGATTTAAGAGTTTAACAAACAAAATAAACTTTTCCTGTGCCTGTGAAAGGCTGTTTCATCATGTCTTTTGTTGTTGGGGTCAAACTAGGACCTGGTAAAATTATGGCTGCTTTTCCACCGTTGTGTCAAATGGAGAATGGTCAGGAACGGTACCAGTTATATTTCCACTTGAGCTTGATTTGGCACGGCACGATTACAAACCGTTATCTGCCTTTCTTGGCTAACCATGCTGGTAGAATGTGTGTAGTGATGTCGCAACTCAGGATTGGTTACTTGTCTGTTGCCTGGCTGCCAGTTTCTTTGTAGCTGTACAAGCGCGCTATTTGAGTGAAGTTAATGCAAGTTAATAATAACAACATTAAAATAAATGCACTATATTGCCAAAAGTTTTGGGACACCTTTACATGCACATGAAATTGAATGACATCCTATTCTTAATCCGTATGGAGTTGGCCCACATTTTGCAGCTATAACAGCTTCAATCTTCTGGTAAGGCTTTCCACAAGGTTTAGTTTTAGTGTGTTTATGGGAATTTTTGACCATTCTTCTAGAAGCGCATTTGTGAGGTCAGGCACTGATGTTGGACGATAAGGCCTGGCTCGCAGTCTCTGCTCTAATTCATCCCAAAGGTGTTCTGTCGAGTTGAGGTCAGGATTCTGTGCTGGCCAGTCAAGTTCCTCCACACCAAACTTGCTCATCCATGTCTTTATGGACCTTGCTTTGTGCACTGGTGCGCAGTCATGTTGGAACAGAAAGGGGCCATCCCCAAACTGTTCCCTCAAAGTTGGGAGCATGACATTTTCCTAAATGTCTTGGTATGCTGAAGCATTAAGAATTTATTTCACTGGAACTAAGGGGCCAAGCCCAACCCCTGAAAAACAGCCCCACATAATAATCCCCCCTCCACCAAACTTTACACTTGGCACAATGCAGTCAGGCAAGTACCAAACCCAGACTCGTCCATCAGATTGCCAGACAGAGAAGCGTGATTTGTCACTCTAGAGAACACGTCTCCATTGCTCTAGAGTCCAGTGACGGCATGCTTTACACCACTGCATCCAACACTTTGCATTGGACTTGGTGATGTAAGGCTTGGATGCAGCTGCTCGGCCATGGAAACCAATTCTATGAAGTTCTCTACGCACTGTTCTTGAGCTAATCTGAAGGCCACACAAAGTTTGAAGGTCTGTAGCTATTGACTCTGCAGAAAGTTGGCAACTTATGTGCACTGTACGCCTCAGCATGCGCTGACTCTGCTTTGTTATAATACCACTTTGTTATAATACCACTAATAGTTGACCATAGAATATTTAGTAGTGAAGAAATTTCACAAATGGACTTATTGCACAGGTGGCAACCTATTACGGTACCACGCTTGAATTAACTGAGCTCCTGAGAGTGACCTCTTCTTTCATAAATGTTTGTAGAAGCATCTGCATGCCTAGGTGCTTGATTTTATACACCTGTGGCCATGGAAGTGATTGGAACACCTGAACTGAATGATTTGGAGGGGTGTCCCAATACTTTTGGCAATATAGTGTATCTGATCATCCTACATAACGCGGTCGCTATTTATATCTAATATCGTCTGTAACCTCTTGCATTACCAAGGCAACGACTGATGCATTTTTATTACATTTCAAAAAGCTCTGTTATCAGCCCCACAGTGGAAAATGACACCATATCCGTACAGGCTGGGCTGCATCAGCACGGAATGGAACAGTTAAGCAAAAATAATATTTTGGCCCGACGGTGGAAAAGTTTCAGTATTATGATCCGTTAGATAATACTCTTAACCTGTGTGTGTTTTTTTAAATTTAAACCTCTAATGCCTTTGGCACTAAAAAGTGCTTTATTGCATGCTTTAATGCATTTGCTTGGTGTTAAACCATTGTTCATTTGCTTCCCTGATAATATTCATTGAATTATTTAAAGGGATAGTACACCCTGAAATGAAAATAAAGCCATCTTTTACTCACCCTGCTGTTGTTCCAATGCCCTATATCTTTCTATCTTTTTCGGACCTCAAAAGCAGAAATTTTAATGTGCTCCTCCATATAATGGCAGTGAATGGCGACCAATCTAAAACTTTACAAAAAGGATACAAAAGTATCACGCAATGATACAGTGAGATGTGCGGCATATATGGAAAGTGTTCAGGAGGCATACTATAAGGTTTTGTGAGAAAGAAACCGTATTATTCAGTCAAAATACTGAGCTCAGCCGTTACTCTGCGTATGTTCCTGTCAGTGCGTGCAAGCCGTCAGCAGCCGCTCATGCTTACTATAACTCGCACTTTGTCATGGTACCCAGGATAAGCACACACACGCAACATTTAGAGAAATCAGGCTCAATAGAAACAAACACGACTCTCGTCTTTTCAGTAAGGTTAGGTATATGATAAAAAATAATACAATAATACTACTAATAAGGTAAACCTCCTGAAGTGAATGTTGTGTACCAGTTTTCATGACAACATTGCATAAGCAGCTGCTTATGGCTCGCACACACTCACAGGAATGCGCAAAGTGTAACAGCCAAGCTCAGTATTTTGACTGAATAATACGGTTTCTTTCTCGTAAAATCTTATAGTATGCCTCCTGAACACTTTCCATATATGGCGCGCATCACACTGTATTACTTTTGTATCATTTTTGTAATGATTTCCTGTAGCTCAAACAATAGAGTGTGGCGCTAGCAATGCCAAGGTCATGGGTTCGATTCCCAGGGAAAGCAAGAACTGACAAAATGTAAATGTATACCTTGAATGCAATGTAAGTCGCTTTGGATAAAAGCGTCTGTCAAATGCATAAATGTAAATGTAATGTTTTAGCCTGGTCGCCATTCACTGTCATTATATGGAGGAGTGCGTGCAGGACTTTTTTTTTTAAATTTCAGCTTTTGAGGTCCGAAAAAGATAGAAGGACATAGGGCATTGGAACAACAGCAGGGCGAGTAAAAGGTGGCTTTATTTTCATTTCAGGGTGAACTAACCCTTTAAATTAATTTATGTCGGGTATCTATTCACAGATAATTTGTTATTCTGGTCTAAGAATATAAGAACATTTATATATATATTATAATATATTATATATTATAATATATATATATAATATTATGTATACTATAAATATTTCTGTAGTTCAGTGGTTCTCAACTTGTGGTTAGTGACCGAGAAGTGGTTTGCAGGAAAAAACAAAAAAACAAAGCTATATGCTAACTATCAAATGCAGCTAAGCCTATATCTGTTCATAGTCACACACAGAACGTATTTTTGAATTCCACTGCACTGCATTTACATTGTGTTTCTATGTAAACATGCACTAGACAGATTGCATGACACAACGTTCTAAAATCAGTGTACACAAGTTCAACTTTGAAAAATGCGACTGATATTTTTTTTTGTTCATTCCACTGCTCTGCGTCTGATATCCTTAAGTGATCATTGAAACAGAACACGCTTTAGTGGTTAAAAGCGTGTTATGTTTCAATGATCACTTAAGGATATCAGAATAAATATGCTTATTAACTTCTAAAAGAGGAAAAAACTATTCCCATATCATGTTGTTATTGTCACAGGCTGTGCATTCCAGTATTTTGGTCGCAAATGTATTCAATGCTGGGTAATATGGCTAATAGTGGGGATTTTGCTAATAATACAGTATTTGGCCCAGTGTTTGTTCCATGTGCTAGGCTGGTAAATCACACTTCTGCTGTGTTCATGTTTACAAAATGGTCCGTTTTCATTTTCAGCCGTGTCATGTCAATAATTTTGCGTATTGTTGGGTGTAATTTAATTTGTGTAATATTGCTGGTTCCTGAAGCAAAACCATTTGAGAACCACTGCTACAGTTTAGTGTATTGCTCCTTTGTATTTATTCCTATGTATGATAGAAACAATTTGATTTCATCATTTGTGTAATTCTTTCCTTTGTATTCCTTACTCTGTCCCTCAAAGGTCAAGGTTCATGACTTAGAGCAGAAATGCCGTACACAGAGTGAGCAGTGCAATATTTTGTCAAAAAAGCTGGAGAAATATCACCTGGGGTCAGACACGGAGGATACACTCGACATTGACTCACAGGAGAACAACTTGAGCAACAGTTACAACAGCCTGCAGCGTCAGGCAGAAAAAAGTGAGCAAAGCATTTGATTAGAGGTGTTTTTTCCCCCCCTACATGAACCACAGTCATTTCACAAAATCATAGGCAGTCTTTCTATCAAAGGTATCTTTCTATTAGTTCTGGCCTTTCTGAAATGCCTCTTATTTAAATGAAAATGTCTTTTCAGACTATTGTCTTTCCATGGTATTAGCATGTTTTTGGACAGTAACGTTTCTTTCTTTGAAGTGCCTTATAAAACTGTACAGTAAACACCATTAACTATGATGATATGGCAATAATTTATTACATGTGTAGTCCACAGAGCAAGATGCATGATGCAGAATTAAATATATATAAGGAAACTTAAACACTTGGAGAACTTAAGAAAAAACGCTACACATCAAACATAGACGTTAATGCAGAACACATAACTGAAAAAACTGAAGGCTTAAAAACACACAGCCAGGGAATGAAAGAAACGGAACAGGTTTGCACTAATCAAAAACCATAGTTACAAATTACAAACTAGAACTCCGGCAAAACATTGACAAGGAAAACTAAAACAAAGAAACTTAACAGAACATGACTAAGAATCTATGAACCAAAGACATGAATGTGACATTACACCCCCGAGGCACAGCTGTAGACTCAGAAGTCCGTAGCAGAGCCAGAGCGATAGTAGACCAAGGTTGAGCCAGAGAGAAGACAGACCATGTTGGAGCTGAGGGAGGACCGAGGTGGAGTCCGGGGCTCAGAGACTCGAGCGAGCTGAGGGATATTTAGAGCTGAAAACTGGGAAGCACAAGGCGGATTTGAGCAGCAAGGCAGAACCACTGGAGGAGAAGCTGAGGGACTGAAGGGAGACAGCGGAGGAGAATTGGAGCTGGTTGACAAAGTAGACTTGGTGCTGGACGAAGGAGGAGACTTGGTTCTGGACGATGAAAGGGACTTGGTGCTTGGCTAACCAGCAGCATCAAGGACAACTTGGAACAGGGCTTATCCAGTGGCGATAAAGACAACTTTTAACTGTGCTGAACCAGCAAAGATTGAGACGACTTTGAACTGGGCTGAACCAGAAGAGACAGAGACGTCTTTGAAGTGGGCTGAACCAGCAGAGACAGAGACGACATGGAACTGGGCAGATCCAGCAGAGACGAAGATGACTTTGGACTAGACAGGACCAGTGGAGATTGTAGATGACTTGGGACTGAGCTGAACCAGCAGAGATTGAGATGACTTTGAACAAGGCTAAGACAGTAACGACTTTGAACTGGGCTGAACCAGCAGAGACAGATGACTTGGGACTAGACAGGACCACCGGAGACTAGGACGACTTGGAACTGGGCTGAACCAGCAGAGATGAAGAAGAGACTCCCTGCTCAGACAGACAGAGGCGGACAGCAGGGATATCCCTTTATTACTTTTCTTCTGCTGCTTAATCGAACAATGCTTGTTCTGTCATGGGTTAGCTTTAATCCCCAGAATAAAATATGCAAGGAAACTTTAATAAACACTACACATCAAACATAGACATTAACGCGGAACATAGAACTGAGAAAACTGAAGGCTAATGCTGTGTCCACGCGTCAAGTCTCAAGATGACAACATGTGACATTCTATTCAGAGCTGTTTGTCCTTGAGCTGGGAATTATGCATTCAAATTAATCTGCAGCAGTCAGGTGGTACAGTGGTCACATGGTACAGGTAGGAGCGCTTCCCATTTTACAAGCTGTAATTACAGTCTCTACAAGGACACGAATGCTTTTTACAAGTTGAAATCTTGTAATTACAGCATGGTGTGAACGCACCTTTAAATGCATTGAGGCATGGAGTCAAAGAAACAGGGAACAGTTGTGCACTAATCAGAAAACATGGTAACAAAAAAATTACTCAAAACGAATGGCAAAACAGTGACAGCGAAAACTAAGACAAAGAAATTAACCATAACAGAACTAAGAAACTATTAACTAAATACATGAATGCGACACATACCTCATATCATCAATGTTAGCATCACCCTGGTTCCCTTGACAATAACCCAGTAGGATTTTTCCATTGGCTTTTGGATTATAGTAGAAAATAAACTCGCAATAGTTTATTCTTACATGTTTTGTTCATCATGACAATCTTCACAAATTAACACAACTTTAATGAATTTTTGAAGCCTAAATAATATCGACAGAAGAGGTAAACATAGGCTTTAAACAAACTACAGCATGGACTTTGACGTCACCACCAGTAAGTTTCCGATAACTCTTTCAGCCTTTATTTAAAAAACACTTGGTAAAGCTTTATTTTACAGTGCCCTTGTTACATATTTTACATATACCTACTATAATAATGTCACATGCTGTGTGGTGAAAAAAGGGGTGATGACTCAATTTGCAGGGAAAACAGTATTTAATGAATAAAAATAAAAACAAAACCCACAAGGGGGGAACTCAAACATAGCAAGACACATTACCAGGAACGGGACCAGGACAGAAGAAAACAGGAAAACATACCAAACCACGAAAGACAACGATCAAGCACCCGACTGTAGATACGCAAGGAATATAAAGGGTGACAAATCAGGCAGGTAATGGAAAAGAGACAGGTGGGGCAAATGAACCAATAATCAGATAACAAGAGGGGTGGGGTCAATACAGAAGACAGGAGCACACATGACACAAAATAACAAAACACCACTTGTGCAGCACAGGACAAGACAGACATGTGACAAATAATAACAGTAAATTATGCATAACTTCAAACAACTAACCCTAAACCAAATTCTAACCATAACCCTACAATAAAATACATGTTGTTAATTAATATTACTCAGTACTTAACTATATAGTTACACTGTAACAAGGACACCTTTAAATAAAGTGTAACCAAACATTTTAAATATATGTGGAGATAATTAAATACATAAAATCTGTTTTACTTAAAACATCAATTTGATTCCATTTCATTTAAAATAAAGTCTATTTAATTGTCTTCTCGTCTGTTTTTTTCCACAGCCTTATTTAAATCCATTTGTTCAGATCAAAGTCATTGATTTCCATTATAATTCATGCTTGCAGGTGATGAGAGATCTGACGGAACTCCACTGGTCTCAGAACTGCCCATAGTACAGCAACACAATATTGACAAGCCAGAGCAGCTGTCTGTCAAACCCACCGTCCAAACCCAGAGTTGCTCCAGCAGCCCCATGCAAGCATCCATCTCAGAGGTTTGTCTCCCTCAGCCAACCACTCATCACAACTACACTGTGATCATTCGGTTAATCGGTTGCCACGAGCAGATATCAGTATCTGTTTATCTCCCTGTATTTTACTCAAGAGAGAAGAAATGTGCTCATTTCATGCTTTTATAATTGGCCTCTCTCGCTATAATTAGATACATAAATGACCTCATATCAGATGTTTGGGTTAAAGACTGTCTGAGGCTTTAGAAAAGAAAGTCAGTTGTTTACTGTATGTGTAAACTAAATCGCACATTTGGGCATCTAAAGTCTCAGTGGAATGTAGACTAAAAAGATACATTTAACAATTAAATGTGAAGAGTATAATTGCTTTGATGGGATAAGAGAAAATATTTTCTCTTATCCCAACTATAATTTTAATTATTTAATTGTTTATTTTGCCAATAAACTGTAAGCACGCACTCAGCCAGCCTGACATAGCCAAATTGGCTCAACCAATGGCGTGAGTTTTTTTTTTACCAATGGCAAAACCTGTTTAAAAACAGTCATTGTTTTTGCAGTTCCGTTTGGTGATGCAATCACCACCATAGAAATTACACACTTCAGCTTTATATTTTCCCTGGCTATGTGATTGACATCAATGCAAATAGGTAATAATCATCTCCGCTCTGTGCACTTAATCATACATGAATCAGATCATCCATGAACACATGCATGCACTGTGCACATTGGGAGCAGGACTGGAAATAAATGGATGTTCTGTAATGATCCTCACACAAACACTGTCATAGTACATTGCCATACTACACTTATGTTGTGATGTTCAGTGTGGAATTTAAATATAAAAATCAAGTGAGTCAGCTGATTTCCTCTGTCCAGATGGATAATGAGGTGAGCCCAGCTCCAAGATCCAAGGCGAGATACACAGGTCAGGTCCGCCTCTGCACTGCCCGCTACAGGTGCTTTTCTTAACACTTACCCTCTCTCTATATACAAGTACTGTTCAAAAGTTTGGGGAGTTTATTTTGCATTAAATGATCATGTATCTTGTGACACTAAGTAATGGCTGCTGAAAATTTAGCTTTGCCATCACAGGAATTAATTACGCTTTAAAATATATTAAGATATATATAAAAAATATTACTGACTTCAAACATTTGACCAGTAGTGAATGGTATATATGTATACATATACATTATATGTGTGTTTGTATTTTACTGTTTTCTTTGTTTTCTTTCCCACTCACTGTCTGGTGTTTTGGTCAGTTATAATCCCTATGATGGACCTAATGAGCATCCAGAAGCAGAGCTCCCTCTTGTGGCAGGGAAGTACTTGTACGTATATGGGACCATGGATGATGATGGATTTTATGAAGGTAATTGAGTTATGATGCCAGAGGTGTAATTATTGTTGAAAATTAAGTTTAATTTAAAAAAAGAAAAGAAAAAAAACCTGGGGCCTGATGTATAAACATTGCGTTTGCACAAAATGGGCATAGAAATGTGCGTAGGCCTACGCAATTTTCCACGCACATATCAGGATTTATAAAATATAAACTAGGTGTAAATGTGTGCGCTCTGTACGGACACTCTAGACCGTGTGTACGCACCCTTTTACTGGAGTGAGCGAAGCAATAAAGCAAACATAATTATTTAAACTCCTTTTTTACATCTGATATACACATTTAGATTAAATATGCCACACTCATTAATGGAGTTAAGCAATAAAATTTCATGAAATCATTATCCAGAAGTTACAACATTTTTTATTTTAATTTAAATAGAAATATTTGTAGTGGATGTGCTGCTTTTGATGGCTTACCAACATAGACTGTATAATGACAGACACAGAAGGACTCTGCTGCACGCAGATGTGCTGTTGGTGTCATACACAGACGGACAGTAGCTTAATGGTAACTATTTTCATGGATATCATTTTAAGGACCTGGTAATTAAAGGGGTCATGAATTGAGAAATCAACTTTCCCTTGAGCTTTTGATATATAAAAGGTCATGGTAATATAAGAATATCCTGTAAGTTTCAGAGTTGAAAACTTCCTTGTTAGTCAAAGAAAAGCTTTTATTGACACCAGACCCAGCAAACGATCGATCTCAGAATATGCCACACCTTGACATCATCGTGTGGTGAAACACCGCCTCAACAGAAGAAGAACAACGCCTGATTCTGTAGCCACACCCACCGACTCGTGCCTGACATGACAGGCCTACATAGAGATAAAACCGGATCGAACTTCTAAGCAATAAACATGCCGCATAAGCTTCATTCGGATTCCAGTATTATGAATGCATGGATGAACTTTATTTTTAATGAATATCCAGCTCACGTGGGGAAGACATTGCGCGTTTGTTCTTTCATTTCTGATCCCAGATTCGTTTGTAAACAAGAGACTGGATTTGCAGACAGGAGGAGATTACATGAATGAATGAAGCAACACACTAATGAGAGTAAAAATTTGTTTTATATGTGATAGTATTGCATTGTTACAGATCGTTTGACATCTATTGATTATGTGTACGTGTCTAACTGAACATAGCCTACCTTAGCACGCTGTCAAAGGCTGGAGAATCCTTTATTTGTGGTGTTGATGGTTCATTGCAATTCGGGACCAGACTCTGACATGTATGGGCCAGGGCTCGTAAAGCCCAAAGTGTGCGTGTGTGTATGTGTGTGTGTGTGTGTGAGATGCACAGCTTGCGCTTATATCCACTGATCGGGCGGGCCAAGTAATAAAAAAATAACATTCCAATCAATCGCGGGAGGATGAGAGATAAATCGTGTTTGTTTGATAAAGATATTTTGCGAGCCCTGTGGGCAATTCATTCCGGTTGCCGTTTTTCCACACGCTTTCAAAACAATCCCTCATGTACTGACGAGGGAGCTGAAGCTCATTAAATATGCAAATCTTATCCAATCCTAGCCGTGGACATTTACTTCTAAGTCTTCAGTGCGGCACACCCATCAAAACCGAGCGTGCAGGAGAGAGCCTCAAAACCAGGGTAGAAAATAGCCTATTACTTATTCATTATGATGTTTTTGAATGTAAAAACCACGCAAACGTCATAAATTGACCTCAGACTACAGTATAAAAAAATAAAAAAGCCAGTTCATGACAAAGTTTTATTTTTTAAATGTTTTGTCAGTGACACGCTGAGTCTGACAATTATTTACACTGTAAAAAAAAAAGGCCTATCTGTTTACATTAAAATATATATAAACATCCTAAAATATAAGTTGACCTTGTAGGCAAATTGCATAAATTTGATTTGTTTAAAGCAATTAAAAATACAATTTGGCGAGTGGAAAAGATTGAGAAAAACCCATCTCTGAAAACTTTCTCTGAAATGTATTTTATACAATTTTGATTTATTTATTCTAAAACAAGGCAAGGATACTTAATGATTTTTAGTAATGTAATGTGACAATGGCACATAGTCCGTATATCATACTTTCCTAATGTCTTAGGAAGAGTAACGTTACAGTAACAGGAACGTTAATGGTATCACATGGGTGGGAATATGCATGGGAATTATATGCAGATGACATTATGCATAGTAAAACTAGGCGTTATAAGCTCCATATTATTTATATGGTTATTTTTGGGGGGAGACGGGGTGGAGATGAATGAAAACTAAATCTTTTGCTTACTGGGTTTAAAAAGGGAATTTTGCGTAGGTTCTGGCGTATGCATGGTTTTATAAATCTGAAAACTTTTGTATGTACACAAAATCTAGCTTTTGTGTGTTCGCAAACTTTTAGGATAAAATCTGCGTAAAGTTTCATACATGAGGCCCCAGATCTCTAATCGTCCAACATCTAAACAACTTATTTGCTAATGGACACTAGATAAATAACATACACAGAAAAGTAACAGTGAATTTAATCAGTAAGCATTACCTGATAGCGTGTATTAAAATTACATGCTTACAAAATTCATCATAATTACACTTTATTTAATGAGATCTGCTGCAGCTTATCATTCTTTCTATTTCTGTTTGTTCCAGGAGAGCTGTTGGATGGGCAGCGTGGCCTGGTTCCCTCTAATTTTGTGGAGTTTGTCCAAGACAAGGAAAAGCCGTCTATCGATGGGGAAGAGGAGCAGGGCAGGCTAGAGCAGAGCTGTCTGAGCCTGACTGTCATAGATGGAGCTGCTCCTCTGGACAGCCTTAGCAGTGATGCCCTTGGCCACTGCAGCAACGGGACAGGTACTCTGGACGGAGAGGAGCTGGGCGACGACATCGTGCCTTACCCTAGGAAGATCAACCTGATCAAACAGCTGGCGAGAAGTGTGATAGTGGCCTGGGAAGCACCTCTAGTGCCCCTCGGTTGGGGCAACATCAACAGTTACAATATCTTAGTGGACGGGGAAGTACGTTCCTCTGTGCCATTTGGGGGCAGGACCAAACTGCTTCTCGAGAAGCTAGACTTGGCTGCTTGCACCTACCGTGTGTCGGTACAGAGCGTGACAGACAGGGGACTCTCTGATGAGTTGCGCTGCACCTTGCTGGTGGGCCGCAATGTTGTGGTGGCCCCCACTGGCCTGCGCATGGACGATATCTTGCGTGACTCCGCTGAACTTTCGTGGCTGCCCAGTAATAGTAACTACTCCCATGTTGTGCACTTAGATGGTGTGGAGCATGCTGTGGTCAAGCCGTGCTCTTACAAACTGCGTTTTGTGAACCTGAAGGCTGCGACAGTGTACAAGGTAAAAGTGTTGGCCAAACCTCACCAGGTGCCCTGGCACATGCCCCTGGAGCAGAGAGAGAAGAGAGAGGCTGGCGTGGAGTTCTGCACCCAGGCTGCGGGTAAGATTAAACTCTAAAATTGTTTAGATATTGCGCCAATATTGTGCGATAGAGATGGATAGTGCTTTCGATTAGATTCTGATCCACAAATTAATACTTTGGTACAGTTGATTGATTTGAGTGCATTTCATTTATAAGGTATTATTAGATATTGTTCTGGTATTGCAGTTTTTTAACTATTCATTTAAAGAACCCACTCATAAGAGTCGTTCATTCGTAAATTACGTAAACTACACTGTAGTTTAATTCACTAAAAAGAACCAGTTCAAAAGAGTCATTTGTTTGTGAATCGGACTACACTGTTTTGCTGTATGTTTTGGATTCACTGGAAAGAACCAGTCCATAAGATTGTGAATTGAACGACACTATTCAAACTGCACTGTATGTTTCTGATTCACTTAAAAAAAAAAAAAAAAAAAAAAGTAAAAAAATAGTACATTTTTGAGTTAGACAAGAGTAGTTGCATTTAATACTTGATTTTGCAGCCTGTGAGGATCAAAATGAAGTCCATTTTATTGCATCATCAGACAGTGAAAGCACATTCACAGCTCATGTTAAATTAGCAGCAGGGGAGCAGGATTGCTGGGAACACTATTACAGGGAACTTTCTAGCTTAGTACATTAGGAAAATATTCTCTCTTTTCTATTTACACTAACAGGTCCTAAACTCTACAGTTGAGTTAGTTCAGTAGAATGCAGTGACAGGAAGCCCTGAACAAATCGACATCAGAACTGATCAAATGAAGATCAGAAAATCAGTATTTACCCACTAAGGCTGACACACATTAGACCTAAACAGGATATACGCAATCTTCCCTAAGATAGACAGAAAACAGCTATTTTTATTGTTCTGATTAGAACAACACTCCACTTAACATAGTCAAAGGCAACAGAAATAGATTTAGTGAGGCTAATTGGATTAATTAATTAGCTGAGATACTTGGAAGTAATATATGGTGCCATTATTCAGCTCTGAGGCTGTTGGAATGACCTTATTACTGTAAATGTGAGCTCAGGCAAATCAATCCAGTGAACACAATCCTTACTAAACATCATGTATTGCGTGTCAGGTGTGTTACTGTAACTAACCGATGGCTATCTGTCTCTCCCCAGGACCCCCTCTGCCTCCTCAAGAAGTCCAGGTCCAGTGTGGACACGCCCCAGGGGTCCTTCAAGTGCGTTGGAAGCCCCCTCTAATGACACCTATGGGAACCTCCAATGGTGCAAGTGTCATTGGCTACGCAGTGTGCACTAAGGGTCAGAGGGTAAGAATGTGCACATCAGCAGTCATATCTGGTGATGTTTATGTGACAGAACCATTCTTGACTGCATGGAGGCTACAAGTCATCAAGACCTATTTTTATCAAAAAGTCATACTGATGCCCCCTGTTGGTGGAGAAGGGTAATTCCAAACACTTGAATTAATTGTTTCTAGTGTTTTTTGTGTAATGGATTTTAAAGGTCTTTCTTTTATTTCGGTGATTTAATGAGAATGTTGATTCTAAATGTTGGGCCAGTCAAATTAGCTACATTTTGTGGGGGAAAAAAGTTTAATTGTCTATTGTCAGTAGTGAAGTGATGTATGAACCACAGCTCAGACAGAAGTCACTTTCAAACCAAGCAGCTTTCTGTTGCTCAACACAGCGAATTTGCTGGACCAATTTGAACCTGTATCTGCATGGGGAAATCTTTCCTAATTTTGTGGCTTCCTACTGAAATGACTTAATTATGCTCATGAAAAATGAACTGAACCATGGTAAATGTGACTGCACCTTAATGCTAAAACTAATGCTGTTTCAGATCGCTGAGGTGTTGTATCCAATGGCAGACTATGTGGCAGTAGAGCTGAACCGTCTCCAGTGCTTGGAGGCCCGTGAGGTTATCGTCAGGACTTTATCAGCACAAGGGGAATCTCAAGACTCCCATGTCGCCGTCATTCCAAACCACCTGCTGGTGCCTCTTCCTAAAGCCCTCCCTCCTTCTCACCACATGCAGTCCTCTCTCCCACCCCAGCAGTCCCAACCAATGCCTCCTCATCCCCAAATCCGGTCCCTACCTCCTCACCCTGGACCCCATCCACCCACACATCTCCAACCCCTCCCCGTTCGACCCAACCAGCCCCCATCTCACCTCCATCCCCACCATATGCCCCATCCCACACAGCCTTCTCCACCTCACCTCCAGCCTTTACCTCCACACCAAATCCCTCAACCCCAGCACACCATCCAAATGCCCCAGCCTCAGTCATCCATGCCCATGCCCCAACCCCAGCCACCCATGCCTATGCCTCAACCCCAGCAGCCCATGGCCATGCCCCAACCCCAGCCGCCCATGCCCATGCTCCAACCCCAGCCAACTATCCCGATGCCCCAGCCTCACATTCCCCAACTGGCCCTTCCCCAATCCCAAAGACCACTAAGTGCCAGAGAGCTGGAAACCAAAGAGCCAGGGCCAGGAATGATTCATCATGGAGGGGGCCCACCTCAGCCATGGGAGCCCGGCTGCTCCCCATCAGGCATGCCCACAGGCCTGCCACACGGACACACATTAGACGCCCCGGCCTGCCCGAACCACCGTTCCCCATCACCTCAAAGGATCCTCCCCCAGCCCAGGGGTACGCTTATTCCTGACACTGTGGCTAAGGCTATTGCCAGAGAGGCAGCCCAAAGAGTGGCTGCAGAGAGTGGACGGGTGAGTCAAGTCAGCAAAAAGCATGTTATGTACAGTAGTTGCAAACCAACCTTAACCCTAGAATGCATGACCCAAAAAAACCTACATGAATAACGGGGGTCAAAACGACCCATATCGGGAGTAAATGTTTTTTTTTTTTTTATGTTTTATTATTATCATTATTATTTATTCTATATTTTTATGTTCTTAGTTCTGTCATCATTTACTCGTGTCATTCCAAACCTGTGTCATTCATCTTCGAAATTCAAATTAAGATGTTTTAAATGAAACCTGTATGGTTTCTGTCCCTCCATTGAAACCAACATTTCTCAAGATCTAAAAAGGCATTGTAAAATTAACCCATATGAATTGAACAGTAAGCCAAATATTGTAAAGAGAATGATAGCTTTAAATGATGAACAAATTTAATGTAGGATTTGATTTACATCTAAACAATGATCAATGACTAGCCTGGATGCCAGCTGAACTTAGCCCCGCCCACTACATTTGAGTTCGGGAAGTTCGGTCTGTACTTGATACGTTGTGGAGCAACTATGCCCGAACAGGAGCTATTTGGAACAATCGGGCTTTATACGATGATGGACAGATAATGCAATGTAATCATCCACATCATCAAATAGCGCTTGGGTTGAATTCTTTCTAATCCTAAACGGAGAACTTGTTCGTATATGCATTCACCTTTATTATTTCTCTCAAAAATGATGATCGTGTTGGTAGGTACTACGTGTATCCTGAAATTGTTTTTACACCACTGATCTCTATATAGATTAGTGGTTTACATTCATCTTCTTCTTCTACTTCTTCCAACGTGTGTGCAGTTGAGTTCTGTTGACAACTATGCATTGCTAGTCACTTACTCTGTTGCTCTGATTGGTTGTATGTCTATCCATTTGAGTGCAGAGGCATTTTCTTTCCTGGTTCGGTTGAAACACGCCCCATAATCACAGCCCAATGGAGCAGTATCATTCTGACTAGAATCTGAGTATGACGAAGTCAGGCTAATCAATGACTAGGCATGACACACAAACTTCCGTGTTTACCAAATGTGATGCGCTTTTATGTATGTGTGTTTATATGTGAATAGAAGCCTAAAATAAATCTGTTCATCAGAAAAAGTGATTGTATCTTCAAGATTTGCATGAAACTGCTGGATTCATATGGATTTATTTAACAATGCCTTTTATGACCTTTTTTGGATTGTAAGTTTTGGTTACCTGGACTTTCAATTGAGGGACAGAAACCTCTCAGGCTTCATTTAAAATATCTTAATTTGTGTTTCAAATATTGACCAAAGTCTTATGGGTTTGGAACCACATGAGGGTGATTAAATGATGACGGAATTTTAATTTTTTAGTGAACTATCGCTTTAAATGTAATGAAATTATTTATGTAAAATGTATTATATATTTACAGTGTATACTTAGTATTATGAATATGATTATATGCATGTTTAAATGTTCCTGTAATGTTCTTTTCCATGTACATACACAATAAAACAAAGTAATTAAATATAACTAATGATAACTATAACATGATTATGTGAGAAATTTTAATTTGCTGGCAACTTTTAATTTATAGATGATTTTGTTTATAGATTTAGCAAATCTATATTTTATTTATAGATTATTTTGTGGATAGGAAAATTATAAAGAATTAATTATTATGATTATTATTGACAAAAAAGGAGAAACATAGTAATTTAGAATAGGAAATGCATACATGTCATTTTGACCCCTTTATGAAAACTTGGGGTAGTTTTTCTGAACCTATGAACAAATATAGTTTTGCTGAGGCTTAACATTTATGAGGAATACATCAAATATCAATTAATCAAAGAATTTTATTGAAAAGATAATCAATTTCGGGTCAATTTGACCCATTTATGCATTCTAGGGTTAACTCATTAAAAGAGTTAATGAACATACAGAAGATTAGATATTTTGTCAGTACTTAACCTCAGCGTAACTGTCAGATCTCTTTATTAAGACTTCTGAAAGTACTTTAATATATTTAGATGGAGAGGAGAAGCCAGGGCTTTTACTCTCAAAATTCAGATGAGGAAGAGGATGAGGAAAGCTATCAGGCCCGCAGAAGAGGAGCATCTGTGGATGACTTCCTCAGGGGCTCAGAGCTGGGCAGGCAGGTATGGCAGTTGAAGTGATTGCCTTACCATACAAACACAGGAAAAAGAGGCAAATGTCAGCATTGAATGCTTTGGTTTGTTGTATTAGCTTTGCATTATCGTTTTCTCTCACAATCTGCATTTCACAGTCTCATTTCAGTCAAAGTGAGGAGTATCATACGGAGAGCAGTCGAGGCTCGGACCTCTCGGACATCATGGAAGAGGACGAGGAGGAGTTGTATTCTGAAATGCAGCACGAAGAAGGCAGGCGACGAAACTCCCACAATGCACTTAAGGTATTGCAGAAAGGGAAAGACATTTCACAATATCCCAGTGACATCCTGGTTTGCATGGCTGTAATTAGTTTGCTTTCTTCCCGATTCAAGACCGGAGGCAGCACTCCATCTTCGAGCCAGCTGGATCGGGACTACCGGAAGCCATCTCACCGAGGTCCTCAACCTCAACGCCGACCCCTCACGGTCCCATCCATTGGTCAGTGCTCTCCCAGTAAGAGACAGGAGTCCAAGGCTTGCGTTCAGGGTGTTCTGTCTGTCCTCCTGCTCCACATTGTCTCTTTTTAAACTGTTAAACGTCCATAAGCTTGTCAATGTGTGCCAGACCACCACTGTGTGTTCCAACCATAACCATAACCTGTTGCTTTCAGCCATTATAACCCTCTTTGAATCTTTACGTCTCTTTTAAGTGCTCTGACCGAAAGCTGAAAAATGCTGGCTCTGCAGGCAGCATATGGAGGTAGGAAGGCAAAAAGGCACATCCAAATCCAGTGACTGTGTCTCATCCTGTCTCTTGAGAGACCTTAATCTGATAAATTTTTGAAGGCAGCATAGATGCTTTTGATGTCATTTCTAGTTAGAAGTTAATATTGTAGTAATTAAATATTCGTTTAGCTACCACCAAAGCTCTCTCTATTTTGTTCTAGATCGTTAAACTGTTATGCTGCTTCAAAAAAGTTTCACAAGGTACCTTCATGTGCAAATCCTGCCTGCAAAGTCATTGCCTGATAGGGCAGCCAGGCAACAAGTCAGTTGCCTAAGCTTTCGGACACAGCCAAGGTTTCCCATAGAGATGACAGAGTAGTTAGGTGTCTCCAGCCTGGGCAGGTTGACACAGAACAGCCTTCGCATGGTATAACGACTCTTTAATTGGTGTTTCCCTCAGAGATAACCACTGAGAGTAACAGTGAAGGGAACCTCTCTCCCGTCAAGGAGGATGTTTACTATGGCAGTGTAGCGCGGCACAGGACATGGTCCTCCCGGAGGCACGGGGGACGCAGGCCTCCTTATGGTACGTGTTGAAGCCGCAGCATTTAGAGTGGGGTCCGAGGAGAAAGAAAATGGCCAAACGCATGAAACTGCACTGGACTGCACCAAGATGGAAGCTTGTGTTGGAAGCAGTGCTGTAAGATAGCCATTAGCAACATGTTTGCACAGAGAATGCTCCTCCCCCTCTGCACTGTCCCACCAATGGATGCTTGCCAAACCTCCCTCTTTTCAACCTGACCACACTCATTCTTTTACTTTGGCCATGCATGACTAAATGGTGAAAGTTAAAGGGCGGCATCTTACGCCGAACGAATGCCATCAAATATTTACATGGGTAACGGTTGACCAGGAAGAGAACGCAAACAGTTCCTTGGCATCAACTGCAAAGGCAACTGTGTGGAATGCACATTGGGCATGTTGGAGTCACAATTGAGCACAGCTCCGTAGATGCGGCAGGGACAAAAGGAAACAGGTGCAGTTTTATCCGGGACTAATTTGCCCCATCTGATGGGTCTTTCTCAGATCCAAATCTCTGCATGGTTACAGTAGCTCAGACTGCGCGTTCTCCCTCTCTCTCTCTCTGTCTGTGTGTGCGCCTGTCAGGAGCTTCATGTTTGGCTTGCTGCTCATCTGTAATTGGCTGCCATATGGGTGTTTCACTCCCAATCGTCACACACCCACACACACAGGCAAACACACACAGTGACACGCATCATAGCCATCATATTACTGTAAGAAATGTCTGTTTTTTTTTCAACCCACCCAAGATGTGTTTGGCAAATAAATGGATTGTGCAAGTATGGAGAGGAATTTCACTCCATTGGACTGAACTGCATGCTTACTCAAACTGTCCATTATTACATACCATGATGAATATATTTATACTGTTTGTTACTTGATTCAAAATATCTTCTGGATCCTTTAAAAGCTTATACGGTCTTATAAGCTTATACCTTAAAGTCATGCCTACTGTATATATGGTTTTGTATTACAGGACATAGTGGAAAGCTGTATTTGGGTACTCGACTGCTTCTAAATATCATACATACATACACTATCGTTCAAAAGTCTGGGGTCAGTAGTTTTTTTTTTTTTTTTTAAAGAAATTAATACTTTTATTTAGAAAGTATGCATTAAACTGATTAAAAGTACAGTAAAGCAGAGGTGTAGAGAGTACCTGAAAAACACACCGGAGTAAAAGTATAGATACATTACGGTCTTAGAGTATCTGATTTTCGGATCTGAAAGGCATAGTTCACCCCAAAATGAAAATTCTCTTATCATTTACTCACACTCTAGTTGTTCTAAACCTGTAGAGTTTTTTCCTTCTGTTGAACTTATTTTGTTCATAAGATATTTGTTAGATGTTTTGTTTGAAGATATTTTGAAGAATGTCGGTAATCAAACAATTGATGGGTCCCATTGACTTCCATATCTTATTTTGCATTCAGCAGAAATGAATTCATACAGGTTTGGAACAACTTGAGGGTGAATAAATGATGACAGAATGTGGGCTCAAAGATGCACTAGTCCTCAACACCTAAGAGATATGTCAGTGAAACAAGAAACAGTTGATTTGTGAGGAGAGCAATCAGATGTTTATTTTCTAAAATCAAAATAAAACTGAATACCTCATTATTGCAATAAATCAAGGTTGACACAACAGCCTACAAACACTCAAGTCTCAGTTAAGCTCACATGCTCAAAAAGGGCACAAGTAAACCAACATCCTTGAAAGAGTTATCTTTAATATAACGGATAAATAAAATAATAAGTAAAATTAAATAGTCAAAGCCTACTTGCACTTGACTTGCTGTTTTCGGCTGCAGTCATGTCCTCATCTCATAAATTAAACACCTGTGATTCACAACTACCTGCTAATGCTAATGGATTTAGGAAGCAGCCTTGTTGACAAGTTTGGGTGAACAAGGGCAAGATATAGTACCTTCAATGCCCTGTAGATGGCGATATCGCTTCTTTTGTAGCAAAAATAAACTGCTGCAATGTTAGGTGCCATGCAAAATGAGTTATCACATTACTCATTACAAATCTATTGGAGTAAAGAGTACATATTCTTATTCAAAGATAATATTAAAAGTTATTAATATCGTTGATACTTAGACAAACTACAATGTTGCCAAAAATATACTTAAAGTCCCAGTGCCCCGGAAGTAACAAGTGAGTTTTCTTCAGTGCTGTGACGTATTTCCAAGTGAAACGGAATATTGAATAGAGGGCGGGGTTTTACTTCAGCGCTCCTCCTCTCCATCTCTCGCTCATAGCAGACTAACGGTCGGAGGGAGTGGTTAAGCATTTTCAAACCTAAGCCGTCAAACTGACATCATCTGAGAAGGAACGCTGTTTCCAGACCAGAAGTTACTTTTCAGATTTTGATTAAAGATTACCGCGACAAACTATTTTTTTTTGTGTGTGTATTAACGGATTAATTGTTCACCCTAAGACCTGTAATGTGTGCTCACAAAGTAAATAGGGTCAGTTTTGATTTCATGAGGACTTTAAGTACAGCAACTAATTACATTTACTAAAATACTTTACACCACATCAGTAAACACATTTATAATGTTAAAAAGATTTCTATTATAAATCAGTACAGTTCTTTTGAATATTCTATTCATCAAAGAATCCTGAATTTTTTTTTTATCAGTTTCACAACAATATTAAGCAGCTAAACAGTTTTTAACATTGATGATAATAAATGTTTCTTGAGCATCAAATCAGCATATTAGAATGATTGTCTTATGTGACAATAAAGACTAGAGTAATGACTGCTGAAAATTCATGTAATATTAAGTAATTTTTATGAAACTATATATATATATATATAGGCAGTCATTACTCTAGTCTTTATTGACACATAATTCGTCAGAAATCATTTTAATATGCTGATTTGATGCTCAAGAAACATTTATTATTATCAATGTTAAAAACAGTTGAGTGGTTAATATTGTTGTGGAAACTGTGATTAAAGTTATTTTCAGGATTCTTTGCTGAATAGAATATTCAAATGGTTTTTAATCACTTTTTCAGTTAAATGGGCCTTCAGTGTGGCAAATAAATTTTTATGAGTAGCCCTACAGCTATTACTAAAAAATAATACATTTATCTCAATGAATATCAGTAGCATAATAGTAAATATACAATAATTAGAAAAATTATTTAAAAAAAAATTGTATCACACTACAGGACACGGCTATCCAATTATCCATGTAGGGATAATATGGTGCCTCTTAAATCTGTCTATTAGACAACTTGGTTTTTTACCTATCTTTCTCATCGTAGATGGATACCGGGACCGGAGCCGGCGTTCTCCTCCATTCTATGATGAGTCTGAGCAGGAGGATCCATTCCGAATCTTTGTGGCCCTCTTCGACTATGACCCTCTCTCCATGTCCCCTAACCCTGACGCAGCTGACGAGGAACTCCCTTTTAAAGAGGGTCAGATAATAAAGGTACCGTCAGCTGGAGCTAATGATCTGTTGTTAAATGGCCCTTCCATTGTTTCATCATCCCTCTGTCTGTGTGTCTAAGGTGTATGGTGATAAGGATAATGATGGCTTTTATCGTGGGGAGATCCGAGGCAGGTCTGGACTTATTCCCTGTAACATGGTGTCGGAAATCCGTGCTGAGGATGATGAGACCATGGAGCAGCTCATGAAACAAGGATTCCTCCCTCTCAATACCCCCGTGGACAGAATTGGTTGGTGTTTTTCCTGTCACAGTTATCTAAATGTACTAATGATACAAATATTAAAGAATTGTAAATTATTGTTGCACACTACTGTTTGAAAGGTTTTGGGTCGGTAAGACTTTGTAATGTTTTTAAAAGAAGTCTCTTATGCTCGCAAATGCTGCATTTATTTGATCAAAAAAGGTGCAATATGTAAGATTTTTGCAGTAAAATATCCAAAAACCACTAGGCCAGTGTTATATATTTTGTTCAGCTGAGTACTTACAATATCCCAAATGTTTCCAACTATTTGTAAATTGTGAGAAAATTGCAATTTGAACCAAGACACCGGGACGTGTCAGGGAGTCGGCTGTCAGTGGCGTCATATCCACGTTACCCTTGGTTTCTGCTTTTACTGCCTTAGAAATCATAGCAACAGACATGGACAACTGTGTAACGTCTAGTGACACACTGTTGTAGTTTCATTCAAACATTATGGACCATGGCAAGCAGACTTTGGAACAAAATGAGAAATCAAAAGAGGACCAGTATCGACGTGGCGTTTTTCGAGATGGTGAGAGCTTTGCAACAAACTTCGACTTGACAGAGATGCCGTTCTTGCATGTGCTTTATTAGACCGGTGAGCAAATGTACATAAAACGAATCAATGTCATGTAGCTCAACACAATGAAATATTAGAATATCATCAGTATGATGTTCTAATGTGTATGTAGCTTACTGCTAATCTCATACAGCCAAAAAACAAACACACAGAATAACATTATAACTTTCAACACACTCAAATACAGTTTAGATAGTGTAGATTACGTGAAACAGCATTGTGTTTCCTCACAATTTTAATTAGTTAAATTAACTGAACCTGTATGAGTAGTAATTCAGCACTTGTGGGTAGTTTGGTAGAATGAAATTTCTAATTTCTTTATGTCCCCCGGGACTCATGCGTATGGTGCTGATATCTGTCTCTTATTAGTATGTTAAAAAACATGAATGTATTCACTCATCCATAAACATTATTTCCCCATAAACATTATTAGATCCATCGGTTTGACGACAAGTTCAGTGATTCCATGCTCATTCACTGCGTCATCAGTCTACACCTTTGTTATTATTTTGAAAAGGTTAGCGACCCCTAGCGGCGAAAAAATACATAGTGTACCTTTAAAACAGTAATATTGTGAAAAATTACTACAAATTAAAATAATTGCTTCTTAATATTTTTTGTGAAAACTGGTCTTTTTTTTTCCCTGGATTCTTTGAATATAGAGCTCAAAAAACAGCATTTATTTGAAATAGAATTTGATAAACTTAAAGCCACAATGTGTAATTTTTCGCTGCTAGAGGTCGTTATTATTCAAAACAAAGGTGTAGCTTGATGACACCTTGATTTCACAGAGCTTTTATTATGCCGCAGACGAGCGGTTTCGCTTCTTCTGCTCATGCGTATGTGGAGTAATGCAGTGCTGCTTTATCATATTACAAACCCGATTCCAAAAAAGTTGGGACACTGTACAAATTGTGAATAAAAAAGGAATGCAATAATTTACAAATCTCATAAACTTATATTTTATTCACAATAGAATACAGATAACATATAAAATATTGAAAGTGAGACATTTTGAAATGTCATGCCAAATATTGGTTCATTTTGGATTTCATGAGAGCTACACATTCCAAAAAAGTTGGGACAGGTAGCAATAAGAGGCCGGAAAAGTTAAATGTACATATAAGGAACAGCTGGAGGACCAATTTGCAACTTATTAGGCCAAATGGCAACATGATTGGGTATAAAAAGAGCCTCTCAGAGTGGCAGTGTCTCTCAGAAGTCAAGATGGGCAGAGGATCACCAATTCCCCCAATGCTGCGGCCAAAAATAGTGGAGCAATATCAGAAAGGAGTTTCTCATAGAAAAATTGCAAAGAGTTTGAAGTTATCATCATCTACAGTGCATAATATCATCCAAAGATTCAGAGAATCTGGAACAATCTCTGTGCGTAAGGGTCAAGGCTGGAAAACCATACTGGATGCCCGTGATCTTCAGGCCCTTAGATGGCACTGCATCACATACAGGAATGCTACTGTAATGGAGATCACAACATGGGCTCAGGAATATTTCCAGAAAACATTGAACACAATCCACCGTGCCATTCGCCGTTGCCGGCTAAAACTCTATAGGTCAAAAAAGAAGCCATATCTAAACATGATCCAGAAGCGCAGGCGTTTTCTCTGGGCCAATGCTCATTTAAAATCGACTGTGGCAAAGTGGAAAACTGTTCTGTGGTCAGACGAATCAAAATTTGAAGTTCTTTTTGGAAAACTGGGACGCCATGTCATCCGGACTAAAAAGGACAAGGACAACCCAAGTTGTTCTCAGCGCTCAGTTCAGAAGCCTGCATCTCTGATGGTATGGGGTTGCATGAGTGCGTGTGGCATGGGCAGCTTACACATCTGGAAAGGCACCATCAATGCTGAAAGGTATATCCAAGTTCTAGAACAACATATGCTCCCATCCAGACGTCGTCTCTTTCAGGGAAGACCTTGCATTTTCCAACATGACAATGCCAGACCACATACTGCATTAATTACAACATCATGGCTGCGTAGAAGAAGGATCCGGGTACTGAAATGGCCAGCCTGCAGTCCAGATCTTTCACCCATAGAAAACATTTGGCTCATCATAAAGAGGAAGATGCGACAAAGAAGACCTAAGACAACTAGAAGCAACTAGAAGCCTGTATTAGACAAGAATTGACAACATTTCTATTCCTAAACTTGAGCAACTTGAACAACTCTCCTCAGTCCCCAGACGTTTGCAGACTGTTATAAAAAGAAGAGGGGATGCCACACAGTGGGAAACATGGCCTTGTCCCAACTTTTTTGAGATGTGTTGATGCCATGAAATTTAAAATCAATTTATTTTTCCCTTAAAATTATACATTTTCTCAGTTTAAACATTTGATATGTCATCTATGTTGTATTTTGAATAAAATTTTGAAATTTGAAACTTCCACATCATTGCATTCTGTTTTTATTCACAATTTGTACAGTGTCCCAACTTTTTTGGAATCGAGTTTGTAAAAACATTTGAGTGTGTTGAAAGTTATGTTATAATGCTACTCTGTGTGTTCATTCAGCGGTTACTATGAGACACTTGTTGCACACTGCAGTGAGATATTAGGCATGGTAAAACATGGTACTCACGGTAGATTTAAACAATAAGACTAACTGTGTTGTGCTATAACGATTCGTTTTCTGTCGATGAATGTATCCAAACAGTTGCTCACCGGTCTAATAAACACATAATATATTAAAGTTTCCATGGTTTCTACAAAACAATCAAGTGTAACGTGGATAAGATGTCATTGATAGACAACGCACGGACACGGTCCGTGTCATGGTTAAAATTGCTTATTTCTCTGGATTTAAACATTCTTGAAAACATTTGGGGATAATGCAAGTACACAAGTCAACAAAATATATAACATTGCTCAAAATATATAACATTGCTCATTGCTCTAATGGCAAAAATATTACATATTGTGACTTTAATACATTCTTGCTGAATAAAGGCTTGTTCACACCAAGGAGGATAACTATAATGATAACTGTATTAGCTTACCCATCAACACACAATAATGTTCTGTTTATTATGAGCAAGTGCTGCAGTTATGTCATTTGCCACTTTACATGATTGAGCTCTAGATAGATAGATTCTGATTGGCAATGTCAATTCAATCATTCTTCAGCTGGAAAAAAAAAATCATTCTGAAAGTGATTCCAAATCTTTCACTGTGTCGTTATCAAATAATCTTCCCTATTCTCATGCAATTAGAACAATTATTAAAACCTTCTTAATCATTATTATAGTTATTGTACTTTGGTGGGAACAGCCTTAAAAGTATTTATGTATATAAAAACATTTTACTGATCCCAACCTTTATATATACAGTATGTTGCATATTTTTGTTATGTTACCTTTCTATGGTAAGATTTCTACATTCTACTAGTAACGACTAACTGGATCATGCTAACCAGTCAAATATTATTTTGTACATAGCCTGCCTATCTCACAAAGAAACTGATTCTCTCTCCACCAGAACAAAATAGGAGAGGCCGCCACCCAGTGGCCACAAGAAGAATGGTTGCCCTGTACGACTACGACCCCAGAGAGAGCTCCCCAAATGTGGATGTTGAGGTGTTTAACACACTATATATATATATATATACACACACTCACCTAAAGGATTATTAGGAACACCTGTTCAATTTCTCATTAATGCAATTATCTAATCAACCAATCACATGGCAGTTGCTTCAATGCATTTAGGGGTGTGGTCCTGGTCAAGACAATCTCCTGAACTCCAAACTGAATGTCAGAATGGGAGAGAAAGGTGATTTAAGCAATTTTGAGCGTGGCATGGTTGTTGGTGCCAGACGGGCCGGTCTGAGTATTTCACAATGTGCTCAGTTACTGGGATTTTTACGCACAACAATTTCTAGGGTTTACAAAGAATGGTGTGAAAAGGGAAAAACATCCAGTATGCGGCAGTCCTGTGGGCAAAAATGCCTTGTTGATGCTAGAGGTCAGACGAGAATGGGCCGACTGATTCAAGCTGATAGAAAAGCAACTTTGACTGAAATAACCACTCGTTACAACCAAGGTATGCAGGAAAGCATTTGTGAAGCCACAACACGCACAACCTTGAGGCGGATGGGCTATAACAGCAGAAGACCCCACCAGGTACCACTCATCTCCACTACAAATAGGAAAAAGAGGCTACAATTTGCACGAGCTCACCAAAATTGGACAGAAGGCTGGAAAAATGTTAAAAATGGTCTGATGAGTCTCGATTTCTGTTGAGACATTCAGATGGTAGAGTCAGAATTTGGCGTAAACAGAATGAGAACATGGATCCATCATGCCTTGTTACCACTGTGCAGGCTGGTGGTGGTGGTGTAATGGTGTGGGGGATGTTTTCTTGGCACACTTTAGGCCCCTTAGTGCCAATTGGGCATCGTTTAAATGCCACGGCCTACCTGAGCATTGTTTCTGACCATGTCCATCCCTTTATGACCACCATGTACCCATTCTCTGATGGCTACTTCCAGCAGGATAATGCACCATGTCACAAAGCTTGAATCATTTAAAACTGGTTTCTTGAACATGACAATGAGTTCACTGTACTAAAATGGCCCCCACAGTCACCAGATCTCAACCCAATAGAGCATCTTTGGGATGTGGTGGAACGGGAGCTTCGTGCCCTGGATGTGCATCCCACAAATCTCCATCAACTGCAAGATGCTATCCTATCAATATGGGCCAACATTTCTAAAGAATGCTTTCAGCACCTTGTTGAATCAGTGCCACGTAGAATTAAGGCAGTTCTGAAGGTGAAAAGGGGTCAAACACAGTATTAGTATGGTGTTCCTAATAATTCTTTAGGTGAGTGTATATATGCAGTCAGGTTTTCAGTCTGCTGAATACGCATTTGTGAATAGTTGCTGATCATGTGCTTTCTATGGCAGGCTGAACTGACGTTCTGTGCCGGTGACATCATTGCTGTTTTTGGGGATATAGATGAAGACGGCTTCTATTATGTAAGTATCATTGTTGCGCTGACTGCTCGCGCTGTTTTATTCTGAGCCTGCGGCATTGTACGTTTTTCTCACTCTCAGGGTGAGCTGAATGGACATCGGGGTTTGGTTCCATCCAACTTTCTTGAAGAAGTGCCTGATGACGTGGAGGTCTATCTGACGGACACTCCCTCCCAGCAAGGTCAGGACGAGCCCAATCCGGTACCGGCTCCACGCCCAGAGGCCAAACGGGTACACCATCGCCGTTCTCAGCGCTAGGCCCTGTGTCCATTCATCCTCCGTTTGAGTTTCGGTCCACTCGCCGTCTCTGTGTTTTCTTGTGCTTGTTTGTTTTTTCGTTATGTGACCGTGGTGGTGGTTTCCAGTCCAACCTTTCTTGCTCTAGGAAAGGGAGAAGCAAAGCCCACTGCAAACAGAGCCTTTTTTTGAGAGCATAGAGAGACAGGTACGAACGTGACTCTATTAAGAGAATGAATGTTCGTAGAGAGTCGCCAGAGGACTGTGGAAAATGCCAAATTCCGTTCCTGCACCGGACTATGAATAAAGCATAAAGCATCTTTGCACTGAAACACAAAAACTACTTAAGTGAAGCTGTTTGTATTAGTCAAAGTGCTTTGTGAAGTCCATAGGGTCCGTGGCTCGTGATTTGTGACCCTGTTAATAGACTGATTTGGAAACTCACGTAGTTGACGCATGCCTGTTTTTTCCAGAACAGACCTGTAGCTTTTATATAAAAGTAAACTACATTACCCCAAATGTTGTATTTCTTTGAGGAGGCTTTGTTTCTTTTTGTATATTGCACATTGTCAAAAAAAAAAAAAAAAACAACTCTATTTTTCAGATCATATGAACTAGCAGAACATATAAATATTACTCATCTCATCTCTTCCAGAGAGACTAAAATGATAACAGTCATGATGTAATTACAATAAATCGAAAATAAATGAAAAACTGAGACAAATATGTATTTTTGCTAGTGGACATTTAGTGGACATATGTTAATTTATGTGTACGTGGTGTTGTTGTTTTTTCTCCTCATAATTGATGTTTTGAATTTTTTTATGATGTCGCTGCATTCTAATTTCCTTTTTTCCCACCGGCTTTGCCAAAAAGAAAAAAGCTGAGGAATATTGTTAATTTCCCACCCTAGCAGACTTTGGTCTTGCTAGGTAAGTTAAGCAACTGGCGATACCAGTAATCGGTCTCATGCAAGGGATTTTATGCAGACTTTTTACTGCTAAATTATGTAATTGGAGTTTCCTATTATATTGCTTTTAAATGTAGCACATACGCAAGTTGATTTATTTATCTATTTTCATCTAAAGATAAGGTTTGTTTCAGGTTTATTTGCTTAATAATGCTCATTTATGCAGATTGTTTTATTTATTTTTCTCATTTATTTTCTTATCCATCTTCAAAAACACAATATTTTTCTGCTAAATATGCCAGTGCATTGGACTTGTATGGTATCTGCAGTTGGTTTCCGTGCTGTGTGTTTATTTTGATGCTTTATTAGAATACAAGATCCCCTGACTTTTAGAGGTTTTAAATAACAATGCAAACAGAAATTAAATTAAGGAATCTTTCTGCATTTCTTACCTTTATTAGCAGGCAAGAAAAAATGAATAACAGTTCAGTTAATTCAGGAACCAGCCATATTATCTGCCTTTTCTCTAGAGTTCCAATCTGTGAGTAGTAATATAATTTTTGTGCTTACTTTTTTGGCACATTTCAAAACGTTTGTTTTAGAACTCAGAACATGAGCTGGACTATTACTGTGAAGAAGGCAGATGATAGGGCAAAAAATAGGCTTGCTGTGTAACATCCCACAATTTTCCCTTCCCCGTGGATGTTTCATTAGGTGCCTGTGGAAAGTACAGTGCCAGCTCCGGTCCCTGGAAGACCCGCCTCTCCCACTGTGCGTCCTTTGCTTCCTGTTGGCCCAGTCAGGCCGCTGAGCCCTGCCAGGGGTCCACGAGACCTGGCGTCTAAAAAGAAAAAAGGTCTGCTCTCTAAGGGGAAGAAACTGCTCAAAAAGTTCTCAAAGTAAAATTATGAGTTTGATTTCAAATTCATATGGCTATAACAGCATACAGATTTCTATCTCAAAAGGGAAACCGCCAATCCCCAATGTGTCAGTAAAACCTATGATTTTCCAAAAAAACTAAACAAAAAAAAGCTTTCACATTAACACGTACAGATTATGAAATAGATCTAGTATCCCGATGAAAAGGAATGACATAGATAAAAATGTCACTGGAATGTCAGTGAGCTTGCTAATCGGCTGTCAGAATGAAAGCATCTTTACATACTGTGATGTAAAGGACAAAAAGCCGATATAAATATGAATGGCTTCCATTGCAATTTTCATTTTTCAAATCAAAGTGCTGGCTTTTGAGCGAAATATTTAATCTCATAGATTTTAATGTTTGGTATAGCATTTGGTGATAAAAACAATTCAAAAAGCACTTCAAATATGGCCTGACATTGTCCATCAAATAGCAGTAAATGCTAACCTCCAGACCATATCAAGTGCATTAGTCCGAAACACAAAAAGGACCACAAATTAATGACATATTTACATTTGAAAGCATTTTTAAAAAGATGGGCAATGTGCAAAAACACATTACTGACCAGGACGGTCTATGAGCAAATCCTTTTAAACATTGCTGTGGCCTTCATATAAACTCAGTAAGTACAGTAGCCTGAATTACCTACATCTGATGTCTCCATACATCAGTCTTTGCCAAGTATTCTCCCTTTCGCTTGCTCTAAGATCCCCCTATCCCGTGTTTATCACGAGAATGACTCTGAAATTATAAAAATACTATGGAAAGTTTCTGTATTTGCCTTTCAAATCGCACAATCGGTGTGTTTTGGTAAATGACGCGTGTGTGTGCGCGTGTGTGTCCCCTCTGCATCCATGTTCGTGCAACCCCTTAAACAGAAAAGGGACAAATGTTGTTATAAACTTTTGTGATAATGTGACGTGCTGCTAATTACAAGTTGTTTCCTGTTCCTTTCTAAATTCAATAAGGGTGGCGCCCTCTTCTCAAGAAGAAACATTTAAGCAAAGATGGTGTCTTAGTGTCTCCTTAAATTCCACTTTCTGAAGGGCCGGTTCACACAGAACACGTTTTCTCAATGAATTAGCAGCTGATTGTTTTCCAACCCCTTATGAAAAATAACCATAGTTTTATTGTAGTAAAAGTGTAGTAACCATAGTTTTTTGGCTAATTGATTACCATTTATATAACCACAGTTTTACCACAAATACCATGGTTAAACTATGGTTAGAGTAGCAAAACCATGGTTAATTTGTGGTTACCATGGTTTAACTACAATAACCATGGGTTTTTTTTTTTGGTTTTATTTGTAGTAAAGCCATGGTTCACATTGAACGTATTTTATCAGCGTTGGCGCGTTTTTTTTTAAACGTTGCGTCAGGTTAAAAGACACAACGTTTCAAACGTTAAAACCCTGCACTTGTTTGCCATTCAGTTTTAAACGTAAGAACGCTTTATGTGTGAATGGCCCTTAAAAAAATTCACCCCAAAGTTAAAATTCTGTCAAAATTTACCCATTCTAAAAATTGTACGACTTTCTTATGTGGGACATGAATGAAGACATTTTGAGAAATGTCTCTCTCTCTCATTTTTGTACAATGAAAGTAAATAGTAACCAAAACTGTTTGGTTGACAACATTCTTTAAAATATCTTCTTTTATGTTCTGCAGAAGAAAGAAAGTCGCACAGGTTTGGAACAACATGAGGGTGAGTAAATTATGACCGAATCTGTTTAAAACTGGTTTACAGGAATAGGTTGGGCTGGTTATGAGAACATCATCTATAGGCCTAAATGACATATCCTTGCTGCTGCTATCATTGGCTATTTTTCCTGAGGTCTTTGCTTGCTATGGTAGACAAACTTTTTGTGATAGTCTGCTGAGGACCATATAATACACATTCTAAGCTACCAAAATACAGGTTGAATACCCTCAGGCAAAACTACCTATGATAGCTCAGTTGTCTCAAGCTATAATCTAGTAGTTTACATTAAGGGCAAATTCTCTTGCATTAACACGAAAAATCTTGCTCTGCAACTGGACATGCAAAGTTGAGCCAACATCTGGTGGAATCTCAATAATGTGGCCGCCGGTTAGGTTTAGATTGCACTCTTGAATGGTTTGATCCAGGGTAAATACTGTGTGTTTGCAAAAAGAAAAGAAATAAAGATGATCTTAAATATGTTTAATGATTTTATTAATAATAATAATAATAATAATAATAATAATAACAACAATAATAATAATAATAATAATAATAATAAATATATATTATATGACATTCATTTGGGGTGAATGAAGTTTATTTCTTCTAGAAGAAAAACATGGAAGGTTCTAATTAATTCATTGAATAATAATAATTAATAATACATTTGGATAGCCAAAAAGGAATGTATGAAATGTTCAGCTGCCTGTATAGCTTGCAACATCATTTTGCCAAAAAGAAAAAATAAATAAAAGCTATTACATATATTTTCATTTAACAGAAATATCTCTATTATTATCATGAATCCCGAGTGTTCGTTTGTGACTGGATGATGTAAGTGTTCATTTCTCGGTTACTCTTTTGTACTCCATTTGTAGATAATTTATAAATGTTTATACTTAATTTACAGACTTTTTAGTGCTTTAAAATTTAATATTCAACAGTGTAAGTGTTATCCATGGTGTCTTCAAGAAAAGATGCAATTCTGTGTTCGCTCTGTGAATTAAAGAGAAAAAAGAACTTGTTGGTCTATATTTACTGATATGGACAATTGTGTGGCTGTGCATGTGTAGAATTGTGTAAAATATACATTTTCTATGAAAATAAATGTGATATTTTTCAAGATCTGACTTGAACTTTTCATGGCAAATCACATAGCATGTCTCCCAACAGCAAACATAACAATTAATTCAGCAACAACCCAGTAGATGGCAGCAGTGACCTCAATATCTCAGTACTTCCCATCAGGCATCATGGGTAAGGTGAGTGAATTAATATTGCTGTGTTTTTGGGTGAAGGTTGCTTTTCTGAGACCTGCATACATCACGAGTAATGACGGGTTCCAAACAGGCAGCAGAACTGGTGATTATTTGTATATATGTAATATAACTGCACATTATAACATTATAATGATGTAGTTGATCAACTTCTGAGGTGTCATTCTTCTTATATATATATATATATATATATATATATATATATGTGTGTTTTTTTTTTTTTTTACTGTTGCTGCTTTTTCCATACAACGACAGTTCATAGTGACCAGCAGAGTCTGTCAAGCATCAAAAAATTAAATAAAATAAATAAAAATAAAAAACAGTTGTAAAAATTATTCAGACAGCAGATATAATTTTTTACTAGTGGGTGCAGGACACTATAGTTCATTTATGTAAGTGAGGATAGCAAAATAATATAAATGTGACATATTATACCCAAACATTCTTCATACAGTGGACTACAAGAAAAACTGATCAAAAAAATGTGGGACCAAAATTATTCAGACACTTTAACCTGACCATGTTTCGCTTAAGTGTTTTTTCTTTAATCGCTAATGCGACCTTTTACACCACAGACTGAACAAAATCAAGCATTGCTTGGTCATTGGTTGACCTAAACTGGTATGATCTAATTGTGTACTTAAATTTAACAGCTGACAGCTGATTGGTTGATTGTAATCCATTACATACACTTCTATCAAAGTTATCTGACATTATCAAGATGAATTGGCTCTGACACTTGTCATATTTTATTACCATTTTCTAAACTATAGCAAATAAACTGTTATCGTGTGAGAAAATGTTGAAGGTGTCTGAATAAATTTTGGTTTGACTGTATATGTAGGGGAGAGCGGGGCACAACCTAACACTTTTTGACTTTCTCAGTTTGTGTAAATCCACTTGAGGTTCAGAGTATTTATTTTTTCCCCACATTAATTTCACACATGTCTAGTACAAATATGTGGTTTTGTTTCATTAATACAGTGTATACTTTTTTCTTGATTTAAAGAATGGAAGTGAAATGTGACAACATGCCCCATAGGTGGGGTTCATTGTAACATGTGAGGGGCACATTGTAACATGACCAAATGACAGCTTAAAATGTAACCTGATATAATAAAAAAATATCCAAGACAAACTAAAATATTTTGTCAATAAAATACATTTATTATTATTTTTTAAATAAAATAATGGCATTTTTTTAATAATTAAAAATGAACAAATGTTTGAGTTTGACAACAAACACATCGCTAAATACAGCTATACAGCATAATTAAAAACATAATAATAATGAATCATTTCTGAACATTGACTCTTAAGTCATTATTCACCCTTTTCTCATGGTTTCTCAAAAGAATTCATAAAAGTATAGAATATAATAGCGTAGTTCTAATAGGGGCTCATTGTAACGCAGTGTTAACACACCCCATCTGCTCAACTGGGATTTAAACCCCCGGCTCGTGTCTTCTGCTGTTAGATCAGCATTAAAGAAAGATCTCAACTGTTAAATAACAGATATAAGATTAAACTAATATCAGATTTGTCTTATTTTAAGGTTAAATGTTCAGTGATATCTTCCAAAGATTTCTTAATTTTGGCACATTTTTTTCTCTAAATAGTGTTGGTATGGCAACTAGTAAATACAAGTTTCGTCATCCTGGCATGTGTGGAAAGTGTTAAACCATGCGTGTTACAACTAACCCCGCGTTAGGTTGTGCCCCACGCTCCCCTATATATAATTTGTCATATATGATGATTTGTCTTCTAAGGTCATACAATAACTTTTTGAGATCAAAATTTTAAATTAAATTAAATATAGATTAAAATAATCTTTAAAAAAGGACACCATAAACAAATTCTATTTAGTCTATGTTCATATTAGAAAAATGATGTTTGATGTTTGAAACGCTTTGAATCTTGAATGAAGTAAGTAAGCAAATAAGAAGCGTCATTTTTAAATTGTGAACAACAGTCAACAGCTGACCTTCCGGCTAGGGCAAGATTGTCATGAATAATGGCTAAAATTCGGACTTTCCTACTTTTTATTCTACTTTTATGGAGAGAACTTTTGGTATATGACAAGAGCTGCAGTACTTTTTTTTTGCATTACTGCTTTTGTGTTCCACGGGGGGGGAAAATAACCACTTTGAGGTTTGGAAACAACATAAGGCAGACAGACATAACAGAACTCTAGCTGAACTTTTTAGGTCCTTTAAAAAGACCGCTGAGAGGAAAGGAAAGTGCTTGAGTCTGCTGCAGAGGTTTCAGCAGAATAGGCTGTACCGAAATGCAAAAGGATGAAGTGCAGGCCAGCCCTGCCTAGAAAAAAAAAAAGGAGGAGAGCGAGAAATGATTATGCTCGTATATCACCGCACTAGGCTTCTCTTGCTCTTGGCTCGGCTCTCGTTTCATTCAGGAGTGAGCTGTAATGATCCCGGGGGGCCCTGGGCCAATGGATGTTTAAAATTCTCTCCGGCTTTGACCTCTCGATCAACGCCTTCTTTTAACAAGGGCCCTGAGCGGGGACACAGGCGCCCATTCATCTTCCTGCTGCTTTTTCGTGAATATTTCAGAGGCTGTAAAGCAGCTCCTTTTCAGAGAGCAGTGTCTTACTGACCCCTGAATGACGGAGGTGTGTTCAATAGCAGGTAACTCATTGAATGGGTCAGGGTTGGACACAACGGCGTGCATTTTTCATCGCCTTCATGAATATGTTTTGACTGAGTCGTCTGTGATGGGAGAGCCTCCTTATATGAACCACAGTGTCCATGCTGAGACTACACTGTACACTGAAGAGGTTTGTTCGCAATTAATGTAAACCACAGCTCACTTGGAAGGAATACGCCTGCCTCATGCCACCTAAGATCTGAATGGGAATTTGCAAGGCCGACCTTTTATAAAACTAGAATAACTTTCAGCAAATTTAGAGCTATCAAAAAGTGTCCGTGAAAGCAAGCCGAGCTCACAACCCCTTCCTGAGGGAAGGTGTAGAACGACATTGCAGGTTAGCAGTAACTTATCTCTCCATCTTGTAGGGAGCAGAGTGATATACATCCACGACACGCACTGCAGAGCGCATTCATTCATCACCTGCATAGAAATTCAACTCACACTGAGCGAGAGCACCTCTGCTCAACTTTATCCATAGATCAACGTCACAAAAGCTTTGACTGAGGCTCCCAAACTCTCCTTTCCTACTTTTCCAAAGGGTTCCCACTGCTCCGGTTGTCGGACGTAAAAGTGATTAATTTGTCGTTTTATGACTTCAGCTCTGACTATTCCCTTAAACTTGGGTGATTTTTAACAATTGTAAGTTTGTTAACATAGCATTAAATATACAACTTACTTTTTCTTAAAGAGGCAGAGCAGCGGTTTTACCTAATTCTGCCCTCATCATAGCAAAGTTTTAAGCAAGTTTTCTTATCATACAGCATATTGGCAGTGACATCTCAGAATTTGATTTATGTGTGAAGGGCGGTGTGTATAATCATTTAGCGACATGGAGTCAGTCGTGGGGTTGGTGAGATTGAGATACATGTGGTCATTGTGGTATATTTCATTCTCTAAGTAGGTTTACTGTCATTCTGTGTTACTGTGGCAACCTATCATCACATGATCCTCATCAAGATAAAAAGCTCAAGTAAATTGTAGTGCAGCTGATGCGCTTTGTTCACGTGGAACAAAATTCTTAATGGAATAGGTCGTCAAAATGGGTCAAACTCACTGGCGGGTCAGTTTACTGACCACCATTTCATATTATTGCTACTAAGCTGTTGTTCACCTTTGAGTGTCACGGCTGTGGTCTGTCTCACACTGCTAACATCTGGACTTCTGAGCAGATGGGACTTATATGATAATGGTATGTAAACTGGGCCATGGGGGAAAATTCATTTTCAAAAGCACTCCAGCAAAGGCATTGCAACTGTAGGGATCTACTAGTAGCTGAATTGATTAAAATCCAGATGAAATACAGCTGCATGTTGAGATTTACAAGCTAAGTGCATTATATCCATTGCATAACTCTTTACCTTTGCACAAGGTGGTAACTTTTAAAACGAGCCTGCTCTTACAGAGTATTTGGCATGGGCTGCCTTTTGATTTATTCTTTACATTAACGGTTGGTACTGTGTGTCCTTGCAGAGGAATTTGTGGCACTTATCAAAGGGCAGGACATAAAATCGTGCTTCGTACTGGTGAAAGACATCAAGCACTACAAAACAACAAAGGTACAGGTTATACTGTGTTCTGACTGACAGGAGATTGATGACGCTTCCTTTAGTGAGATCTTCTTTAGTCAGAAATCAGAGTTTATTCATTCACACTCACTCTGAATATAAAGTGAAAAGCTAACGTATATCTTTTGGGGAATATATAAACTAACATGTCATAATGATGCATTGACTTCTACTGAAAAGATATTTCAATATGTGTCACACGGGTAAGTTGTTTCAAGGGCTATACATCAGTGACTAAGCATTTGAGTCAAACATCCAAGTACGCAGCAGTGGTTTTCAAAAAACTAGTTCAAAATTAGATTTCTTTGTTAAATTTGACATTGTTGCTGAAATTTTAGCCTAATTGTTTCCCATAATCAACTTCAGACGTTTCAGTTTTCATGTAAGCTCAACCCCCACCCCCCATGAATGGAGCGCGAATGTCACGTGACGTCAGGGCGTGCTAACCAATAGGTATAGGCGAAATTTTGTGTGTGTGTGTGTTTAAAAAGAAATCAACAAAACCCCTTTTTTTAAATCATGCATAGTGGTCACTACAGTGGACAGCTATTCAAAAAGCATTTTCTTGCATATGCATGGGTTTTGATGGCATAGTTGCACATCAACCTCTACAGTGGACCCTTGTGCAACACCCTATACATTGCCACCAAGTGGCAAGCTGCTGTATATCTATTTTTCCCCTCCAAACCAAGATGGCCAATGGCTAGTCAGAAATGTCAAGTTCTCCAGAATATCCATTCCTTCTATCCTAGGAGACTCTTGCAGGTAAACATTTTTTGTAGCATCAAGCAATATCTAATGAGTCATATCACAGTTACATTTTTCAAGTACTGATTTTTGATTGGGAGAAATTTTTGATTAATCATCTGTCCACTAGTAATTCATATTATTACTGTGACTATTGTTTTTGAAAATACTTTGTCTGCAGTAACTTTTTTTGACTGTAAATAAATGCATTTGTGTTATTAGAATGTAATTAGAAATGTCATTTGCATTAACATCAAAAAAGTAATACGATTATGTAATTTATTTGACTTATAATGCTGTAGCGATGTGGATCAACTGGAGGCAAGCTTTAATATGAACCCAAGTGCAGTTTATTACAACCAAACACAAATAAAGTAAACAATGACTTGACCTTATAAACCAAACCATAAACTTGGACCAAACATGGACTCACCAACAACAAGTTACAACATAGACCAAGACAAATGGCAAACATGAGGGCTTAAATACACTGATGGACTGATGACTAACAAGGAACACCTGTGAACAATCAAGACAATGAACCAATGACAGAGCTGAACTAAGAACCCACATGACTAAATCAACCAATAACAACATGACACTAGGGAAGCACATGACATGATCAATTGAGGGCACAATGGAATCACATGACAACAGGAAACATGACATTGAACATAACGAAATAAGAACATGAAACACGAGCATGAAACAAAACCAAAACACTAGACATTACAGATGCATTACTCGTTACATCAAAAAGTAATCTGATTGCGTAATGCACGTTACTTGTAATGTGTTACTTTACGCGTTAGATCAATAAGTAATCTGATTATGTAATGCATGTTGCTTGTAATGCATTACTTTACTTGTAACATCAAAATATAATCTGATTACATAATGCATGTTACTTGTAATGTGTTACTTTACTCCTTACATCAAAAAGTAGTCTGATTACATAATGCATGTTACTTGTAATGTGTTACTTTACTCCTTACATCAAAAAGTAATCTGATTACATACTGCATATTACTTGTAATGTGTTACTTTACTCCTTACATCAAAAAGTAATCTGATTACATAATGCATGTTACTTGTAATGTGTTACCCCCAACACTGCTCATTTCAGGTGAGACTGAAAACACCTGATAGCTAGGTTTTCTCAGAGGAGAGCTATGGTAGAAATATGTCCAGCTTGAACATAATCATAACTATCAGCTAATAAGGGTCAATCTACATATTCTGGCACACTGGAGGAGCATCTGAGTTGGGTTTCCACCTTGACAGGTTGTAGAGATCTCTGATGGAATCACATCCTCATGTTCTGATATCAAAGATGCGTGAATTTCAACTTGTATGAAGTTCAGTTGTTTGCAATATTTCACATCTATATTTTTTGTATATATTTTACAGTTTTCATACAATTTTATTGATTGGTTTGTTAAATACACACAATATTGCCGTTATTACTGTATTATGGTTAATACAGTATATCTTCTGCTTAAACCATAAACGCATGCTGAACACATCTGAAAATCTAACTGAAAAATATGTGTAAAAAAAGTTACTTTTCAAATCTTGTTTTTCATGCTCTAAGAGCAATAAAAACACATAGGAACAAAATCCTGACTGAGGTTATATAATTCATGCATGAAAGGGTTAATTATATTATATTTAATTGTATTTAAAATAGCTCCTGTAAAACATAATAAAAGTCGCAGTAACCATGAGAAAGTCATGACAAATTTGGAGACAATTGGCAAGGCTGGGCTGTTCACTTCTAGTTATAGGTTCCATTGTGAGATAACTTAGTGTAACAAAATGCTCGCAAAATGTATTTCTTTACTATGGGGCCTGGCACCAACAATGGAAATGTTAAAACTTAGGTATGTGTTTACAACAGGAGTGTTCAACCCTGCTCCTGGAGGGCCGTCCTGCAGATTTCAGTTCCAACCCTGCTCCAACACACCTGTCTGTAATTATCAAGCAGCCCTGAACTCCATGATTAGCTGTTTCAGGTGTGTTTGATTCAGGATGGAGCTAAAATCTGCAGGGTGGTACCCCTCCAGGACCAAGGCTGGACACCCCTGGTCTACATGAATTTACTTTCACCAGAGTAAAACGAGTGAATTAGCCTCGTGCACTCCACAGTTTGCAAAAGTTCAACATGTAACACTTATTTATTTTAATGAACAACTTAAAGCAAACTTTTACTTATTATGTCACGCTGCGCTGGCCTGCCTTTATTGAGAATGTCCAGTTGTCCTGTGCGTAGCTGAAGTGCAGTTTAGCTTACGACTACTTTGACCGTCAACAGGGGGCTTGCGCGCTACATCACAGCACTCATCTGAAGCGACCGAAGTGTTGTGAGCTGCAAACAACACACATGCAGAACAATCGGGCACATGGTTTAAGTAACACAATGTTATTTATTCTTATACCCCACAGTTTACGCTTGGATAATTTACGTTTACGCAACCATAGCCTATGTATACCATGCAACAACTACGCCTACTTTATTCCTAACAATAAGTAAACATTGCATAGGCTGTAAAATGTTTTAAATGGACTGTCGCTCGTTTAAGGATCACATTTAAGTAAGGTGATGCTTATTGTCCGTCCACATGTCCGTGAAGAGAACACTGACAGGCGAGATTGACACGTGTATTTCACTTGCAGAGGATTACGCTCGTGACATCTAATCGTTCAGACTCAGATGAATTTGAGGTCTAGAAACAGCAGCACGTGAATCGGTACAGCGCAAAGCTTTAACTTTTACATGTTTTTTGTTTCTTTCAAACTCATAAATGATCCAGCTTGAGCCTGATTTTATACATTGACAACTCTTTTTACTTTCCATGTCATGTAAGGGGGCCATGGTCACTTTCTTTCTTTGATTTTTTTCTTCTTCTTTTTTTCTACTGTTTTTATTATTTTTAAGGAATGCATTAGAGGAATAAAGTAATTTAGGCTCCAGTTTGGACTGATTTGTGCAGACGAGCACAATGTTGTTGATGGTTATAGCGTTGTGTCTATCCTGTGCAGAAGGTAAGACCTCTCATGCTGAACATTTCTATATAATTTCATATCATATCATACATCAGACTATCCAGGTAGAGATGGACTTTATTGCAGTTGTTCAGCTACAAATAGCCTTCTCATTTATCATGGATGATTTCAGAATGAGAGTATGAAAGACCTCTGAAAAAGTTTGCATTAATATCAGTTATTTGCATATTTAAATTGTAACCTGAGTTGTGCACTTTATTGGATGTAACTTTTTGTAAGTGCACTTAAGCAAGCATCAGATGTGCACATGAATATAGGCTAAATGTTACTTTGGCTATGAATATTGCTTTGCATAAAAAGTAAATATAGATTTAATTACAAGTTGCTTCTATAATTAACTGCAGAATGCAAATAGCTGCTTAGTTATTACTTTAAGTGGATTATTTAATAGTGGAATTAAAACTTTATCACCGTTGTTTTGAAGTCTGCTCCATGGTTTTTAATAGTGAAACTGAGAGTAGGGAAATTTTCATCAATTGTCTTGATTCACATTGAATAAAACCCTTCTTGGAACGCTCCTAATTTGAAAATGATATGCTGTGGAGTTTAGTAATGCCAAAAGCAGCAATTTAGAAATGAGAGAGTCTGACAAATAGGCTTGTCATCAGTGCAGAGGCTCAGTCCTAGTTTGAGCTGTGCAAACTCAGTCATGTTTGGCCTAATGTTCTTAGACACTGCACTGACACTAGTCCTTTTCCCCCTCGGGCTCAGCCATTAACCTACTTTGAAACATCACTTTCACACATGAGATTCCTAGTCTGAGATTCAAATATACTGTGTTTTTTTTCCTATACAAGTCAGTCAATTGGATTCCAGTAGGATGATTTATCGCATGGATTAACGTCATGGTTGCTAGACAGCGATAACCTGTTCAGTAGACTGGAAAAAAGCTGAAACAAGACATTATCAGTAGATTATTTACTTATTACTTTTTTTTTTTTTTTTTTTTTTTTTTTTTTTACCAAATTTTAATGTCAGTTAGATTTGTTAAAGTATACTGAAAATATAAATGAAGGTAGATTTGACTACCTCACTCCTTACTATCTGACAGACGTAAGGGGTTGTCTATAAATTCATACAATATGCTATATTTTATCATCCCAATGATCTGCTCTAACTATAGATATCTTATCTCATAACTATACGTCTTATAATGCTTAAATGTCTCTACTTAGTGCTTTGATGTTATTTACATTTTACACTTTTTTTTTTTTTTTTTTTTTTTTTTTTTTTTTTTTTTTTTTAATTGATCCCCTTCAAAATGTCATCCTGGGAGTTGTTATACTAACAGGTTATTCCAGGTACACCTACAGTGTAAGGTGTGTAAACTCAAATGCAAGCAGAAAACAACAAAAGCTTTTATTTAGAGGCCAACAAGTGCAAAACAAATTGACACTCTGATTACCCCTTTGTCAGCCTTTAGCCATTTTCGTCATTTTTTTTTTTTTTTTTTTGGCAATTTGTCATTTATATGACATGTTAGTTTATTATATTGAATATTTGTATTAATACAGTGTGCTGGCTATCCTGTATTGCCAGTATAAACAGTATTGGCTTTGGCTATACTGCAAAATCAGGTCTCTTTGATATGATCTGTCCTGTGACAGATGGGTTTGGCTCAACTATGCTCAGATTAAGAGAAAACTGTGAAAAATCAAATCAATCAAAAATTCAATCACAAAACTTTGAAGCCTTTTTTCTCAGTTTAAGTGTTAGCATACTTAACACTAGCCTCTTCGGATACACTATATAATGTAAATGCAATATGTGCAGTATTTTACCAGAATGTATATTTAAATACATACAAATATAATGAAGTTTTTCCTCTAAAGCCCCATTTCCACTGAAATTACCCAGAACAATTTATCCCAGGAACTTTTTTTTTCCCCCAGACCTGTTGCTGTCTGCATTTCCATCGTGGTCTAAAGTACCGTGAAGACTCCAGTTCCTCTAGTGGAACTTAATAAGGCCTGAACCTCGTCGGTCCATCGGCCGTATTTTTTAAACTCCATTGTTGATTTGAAAAGGAAACGACTCTTACTGCACGCACCGTAACAGACTTTTAGGTTGAAATAAAATGCTGCATGAACTCAACCAGTCAACATGTTTAGCTCCCAAGTCCCAGCCCCGAAAGTTCCTGAACTTTGAAAAAGTACTACCTCACTTTTACCCACAACTTCATTTAGACCCTGGTTCCTGCGGTCGAAAAACACAGAGCATCACCCCAAAGTCCCTAGTTCCTGGGGAAAGTTCCTGCCGTGGTAAAACGTGGCTAAATTGTTGTGATTTGTTGTTGCTTCACTAGAAGGATTTTCTTTTAGGAGTAGCAATCACATTCATGTATGTCACACGGACCAGCATTTGACAAACTAAAACAAAAACGCACAGCATGTCAAGATCAACCTTCAGCTTTTCAATGCGGCACTAGCAATCAGAAGGCAGTGTAGCCCTCGGAGCCTGTCAAAAGGTAAAGGTTAAAGCATCTCTCCCAGATGAGTAATTTGACAAGCTGCTTGTCCGGACACACAGTACACCTGATCAGAGTGATGTTGACTATTTTTGCCTCCCCCTGCGTTGCTTCATTCCAAATCATCTAGCACCAATAGGGGAAATGTTGTGTTTTTTGCTATTGAAGTAACAAATAATATTTTGTGGGCTTGACATCTATGTAAAATGTTTTCTGAAAAGATTATTACTAAAGATTAGACTAGCACATTGGGTAGAGGTTCAAACAGCAACAGAATGATAGGTTTTTGCTGACAGGTTTAGACCAATTGTTTTTCCTTGGAATGAGGAAGGAATGCCATATAGCAAATTGCTTCTCCAAAATACAACTCTGCAATGTAGCAATTGCAAGAGCACTGAGGTATAGCTGTCCAGAAACATAAAAAACATTTTGATAGCATATTTACCAAGCATAATATTCTGTGAAAGTAACCTTGCTTTTACAGCATTTTTGAATGAAAGGTTTTAATAGTACAGCTTCCTATAGAACAGAACAGTCATTCACAACGGGTGGGCTGTGATTCAAAAATGCATTTCAGATCTGTTCTGATAGGAAGGAATGCATATAATAAAATGGAAATAACATTAGTCATACAAAATAAGGATAGCAAAATAGATATGCTTTATTAACTCAAATGAGTTTTTCCTAAAGGATTGCGTATCCAATTAAACATATTTTGTTATTTTGCTGCAAGTTTGTGTAAATTAGGCACATGCCAACATTGACAGGTTGTGTGATTTGCCCCTCATCCTCTAAAACCATAAAGAAGACTATGAAAGGTATAATGTATGGCCTCAAATGCAATTGAGATAAACATGATTTGCAGATAATTGTTTATCATATTGTGGTATGATAAACAAGTATGGTATTGTTGTTGGGTCGCTACTTGATGTCCAAATTAGGTCCCTGAAACGAAACCAATTTAAAACTACTGATTTGAATACGCACTATAGAGTCCAGTATAGGGTCATGTGATGTGTACAACATTTACTGGAAAATACCATCAATTCTTCATAGGTAGGTCTGTTATGCTGTTATGCTAATCTAATTTGATTTATTGTGTCCTCAAGGAATGAAGGTTGTGGAATTGTCAGATGACCCAAGTTCCCTGTCCTCTCTCGCTGTTCTTCCAAGTGTGAACATTCAAATCATCAATGCAGACTACCTCCTCCTCAGAGAGACAAGTCAGGATGTAATGGACAACTCCAGCCTGCAGGCACAAAGGCAACCTTTCATCCTCACTGGACTAAATGGCCAGCCGACAATCAATGTCAGCTATGGTCCCATGTCTTTGGAGCAGTCTATACCGCTGCATATGATCCACACTGGCCCCAGGATCCGACCATTTATTTTGGCCCGTCAAGTACGATCATCTACACCTGCTTTGTATGTGTTGTTTTATGCGACTGGTAACAGGGACGATATAAGCAAGGGGGCTATCCAAAACATCCCAGGGCAGAATGAAGCAGGGTACGTTTGTGTTACAGCATACGCCTTCTGGGAATCCAGGGAGGTCAGGGACAGCTGCTCCATTTCGGCAGATGGTGGCTTCTGCTTGGTGCACCTGAAGCCTGAGCCAGCGTGGTTCAACCCTGGAGGTGGCAGGTCGAGTTGGGAGCAGAGAGGTGATCAAAGAGGAAATGCTGCTGAACTTTATTACCAGATCAGACCCAGTCCCAGTGGACAGTGTGTCCCGCAAGAGAGCAAAATAAGAAGGGGTCCACAGCATGGTGACCTGGGACGGCAGATCTATGGCACCTCCATGAAGAGAATTGGGACTGTAAACCTCCTGCGATCACCTCCAGGAAACCCTACGTTTATGCGCTTGCGCCTCGGAGGAGCCGTAATCATCCAGACATCCTCGAAACCACTGAAGACCACAGACACCGCCACTTTCTACGTGTTCCTATCAAGTACATCACCGGTTGAACATTTCATACTCAGGTAGGTTGAGCTTATCTGGTAATTTTGCTTGAAGGGATAGTTACCCAAAAATTATAATGGTCCAAACCTGTATGAATTACTTTCTTCTTTTGATATTTTGAACTGTTTTTCCCCATCAGTGGGGTAAAGAAGACTGCTTTACTACAAAATATAGCATAAACAAGTGTCTGGTAGATTTAACCTGACTTTTAGGTTATAATCATTTCATATACTGCTATCCGGAATTCTGCAAAAAATCCGAACACATAATGCAATGTAAAGAAATTGGATTTACTTTGTTCAGGATTATATGGTTTTCTCAGAAGGCACAACAAATGTCAACTGTTTTCCTGGAAGAGACTTTTGATCAGGCTAAAATAAGATGAAGAGGAGTTGCGTTGAGGATTGAGATGTCCCATTTGGAATAGAAGTGTGGCACAGTGCCAACAGATGTGTCAAATGCCCTAGAAGCTTAGCTCAAATTTAACAGTCATGCCACTTTATAACCAAGAGAATGCAACGGTCCCACTCAGTATACAGATTACCGGAATGTAATAACCTTGTGCCGGCTCAATTCACTTTTCCAACTAGAGGAGTTTCAAAGGCACTCTTTCATAAATGGCAAAATAATGGGGAAATTATTTGGTTGCATTCATTTCTTAACATTGCATTGTTTGTGTGGCTTCTCTCCCCATAAATAATGCATCAACTTAATGGAGCAAGAAAACAAATACCTAATAACTACTTAAGTCCTTTGGGCAGAAGTGAACATATTACAGCGAGAGCTCTATCGTACAAAAACACACAGAAAAAAATTGATTGCACTAAGTCCACATCAACGGAGAAAGAACACATAAATGAGTGAAATTGCTATTATAGGCATCTTTTGGACTAAAGGTACTGTTTTGAAGGCAACTGTGGGGAAATAATGTCCTCAAGAACTGATGAGCTAAATTGTATTCTGACTCATGTTGTAAGTTAATAGAGTAGTTGAATTTAGATTTTCTTGTGACAATAAGGTTAGACTGATTTGAGACTTTGGGTGCTTTCACACTTTGATTGCCTGGTACAAACTTGAGTTTGATTGCCCTCCCTGCCTCCGCTGGATTGTGCTCATATTATATGGGTGTATCACATTTTATTTATATATATATATATATATTTAAAAAATTATTATTGGGGTCCAAATCGTGGTGCATTTGCTTCATCAACAGCTTTTTACCCCGTTACATGGTAATGATGATGAGGGAGAAGCGTTGCTCACCTCACATTGATATTTAGTTTTTTGAACCTTTGGTTTTGTTTTCAGTGTGTCAGCACATAATGGCACTGTGTAAATCTGCTGCGAATGTACTGCAAATATTCTAAAGAACACAGGAGTCAGTTTCTGCTAACGACTAGCAAAAATTATAATGAGTGAGAACACAGTTTTATTGAATCATACGTCATCAATAGTGCCTCACTTCTGCAATTTAGTACAATTTCGTTCATATCAGCAGTGAACTGTACTGGAGTTTGCATTTTTGATGCAGACTCGGGTACAGTTCGCAGGTGCTCATTCAAGTTCACAAAATAGCATTCACATCATCCAAGTGAACCAAACTCTGGTGTCAATCGAACCTAGTGTGAAATCTCCCTTTGATTTGTGCTGATTATTTTGGGAAGTTGAGAAACCCTGCTTCTGGTCTGAGATATACATTTGACCGGCAGCTGAGCCCAATATGCCACCTGAGCCCCCAATATCCTTACAGCTCTTCGTTCAGCTCTGATAGGGTTTACTTTGCCCGCGGCCCTGACTCAAATGGACATTCGCTTTCAGTGTTAGCAGTAAAGGGAGGTAAAGGTTGGTATCCCGAAGAGATTGATTTTATCCGGGGAAAAATCTCTGCCCCACTTCACTACTCTCTCCAAGATTGAGTTCAGACCCCTGAGGTTATGATAGATAATCCACACACTGATTGAAAATTAGTGAAGTCTTTAACCCTTCAGAGATTTGCTCTCTTTTCACCAGAAAGTTATTTCAACTGGAGGCTATCTGGACTACATTGTCTAGCTCAGACTCCCATCAGACATCACAAGTTATGAAGTGTCGTGTGCTGTGCAGCACAGCTAAGATTATTTCTAATGACAAAAAAGAAAAAGAAAATCATTTGGAAAATAACTTCTTTACATTTATTTTACATCACACAGAATACACAGGATACAAACAGTTATTATTGTTGTTTATTAGAACAGTGTTTGTTCTATCTATTCTATTTTATTTTATTCTATTCTATTTTATTCTATTCCGCTACGTAACAAATCATTAATCTATAAATAATGTCACTTTTTAAAATTGTATAATTTGGTTCTTTTTCTATTCTGCTTAATGGGTTATTCATAAAGATCTACAGCATATAGTTAGAAAAGGGTTTTTTTCTACCATATATTTGAATATTGACTATTGACCCAAGTATTATATAATAGTTATTATATAATAGGTATTATATAATATTTCTCAGTAATGAACATTATTATGAAATTCTATTTCTAGTGTTTTCTACTCATTAAAGTACATTATAAATGTTTTGTTTTTAATATAATATTGCTCATTAATGAAAATTATATGGTTCTATCCTGTTTATCAAACTATTATTGTAAATGTAATAAAAATATTTTCTATAAATATTTATATATTTTAACAAACTATTAATCCATTAAGCATTAGATAATATTTGTATTATAATATTTCTTATTCATTAATATTAAGAAGTGATTCTATTCTACTGGTTAACAGATCAGTAATGTACATTTGTGTAGATGCATGTTTTGTTTCATTCATGTTTGTTTTTATTGATATTTGAATAGACACAACAAAATCAGTTAATCTATTAATCTAAGCATTGCATTTTACATATACTATTACTTATTAATGTGATCTATTCTATTCTATTCTATTCTATTCTATTCTATTCTATTCTATTCTATTCTATTCTATTCTATTCTATTCTATTCTATTCTATTCTATTCTATTCCATCCTGCAGGCAGCACCATGCAGCTCCACATCAATATTCGTCTGTCTTTGATTTTGTGTCAGAGATTTATTCCATCAAGATCCTCATTATAGATTTGACTGAATTCTTTTGCCACTCATGCATACAGTGTTTCTTTCCCCGGCAGACCAAACAGAACTCACTCACACACTCTCTCACACTCTCTCACACTCTCTCTCTCTCTCTCACTCTCTCTCTCTCTCTCTCTCTCTCTCTCTCTCTCTCTCTCTCTCTCTCTCTCTCTCTTCTTATTTTTCTCTCAAGCTTTCATTGTTTCTCTTCATTTCCCTGGAATTAAAAATGTTTGGATTATCCAACTGAGGGCGTCATCTAAAAATTGCACGCCTGCATTGAAGATGATGACAACACAAAATGGGTCAAGACAGACTCTGATCCCTCTCCCTTGAGTCCCAGGGGTTGATAGACTTGTGCTGTCCTAGAGATCTACATGCGACATGAACTGATATCAGCGGTGATATCATGTATTTCTGCTCAATACCAGATAAAAGCCCATGAGTATTTATCGCACCATGCATTCTGTGAAATAACCATTAAAATGCACATCTGCATGTGTTATTTAATGCACATGCTCATTGTGCGAATCGATAATGAATCATTTGAGATCTGCTGCATGACAATGTTGTTTTTGAGGCAGAATTGAAATGCGTGCCATGAAACTGAAAAAAAAGAGAGAAATGGATGAGGGGTTGAGGAAAGATAATGCAGTGTGTCACGACGCTGTCAGCCGCTCTCATTCTACTTCTCCCACCGTGACCTGTTTCCTCTCTGGCCGCGCTTCCCGAGACGCCTGACTCTAGCACATGTCTGGGAGATTCTCACGTGGCAAGATTCCATGGTCTCTAAGTCCCATCAGTGGAGAGGAGGGACCGACGAACTGTCTGGCTGGTGGATAAAGCCAAGAGATACAGTACAGGAAAATAACAGAGGAGAAAATAAGCATTTGGCTTTGTCTTTAAACTGAATGGTGGACATGTGGTTGTGTTGGCCCAAGCCAAAGGATACAGAGAGATTCAATTCTCCAGAGTGGCAAACCCACTGTACACCCTTGATGAATACAACATTGTTAAATGTCCAATCGCGCTTTCTGCAACAGAGATTGAGCCAAGATTTATAACAGGCAAGTGAAACAGGGAATTGAGAGCCATGCCGGCTGACCTCAACCCGTGGTCAGCAGGTCTTACGAACAGGATTTATAGCTCCTTTGACAACCATTAATGAGTTTGTATATGCTGTTTGTTTGTTTTTATTTTTATAAATGTGGCCACGAGTTAGGTTGAATGGAAAGGGATGTCAGTGCAGATGGGCTTGAGATGTTGATTTTCTGTTCATCAGAGAGGTGAAAGTTTTCCACCTCAACCTTTCAATGCGCAGGTCAGCATCTTTAACACACATGCCCTCTAGTAAACATTCAGTTAGTACTGGACATGTTCATTGTATACATGTATGTTTACTGTGTGAGCCTGTGTGCGTTTTTCCTTTCAGTATTGCCAAGATGGGTCATAATTTTTTTTTTAAAGTCAGTTACGTAAAAAAAGGTAGATGGGTCTAATTTGAATCTGAAAAATACTAAAACTAATTGCTAGGCTATGTTTATGCAACTGGCCCCTGGCTGAGTTTGTGCAGTATCTTATTCTGGTCACACACACAAAAAAAAAAAAAACACACACACAAAAAAAAAACCAGAGCAACGTTTTATTTTACATGCATAGAAAGCAGCCAATCACAGTTTGTTTTAACACGCTGTTTTATCTGAAGTAGTAGATACTGCAATAATAAAGTGTAGATTTTGTAATCAGAATTTATGTCCATCCAGAAGTACATTTCAGATTACTAGATTTTTAGTAGAGTTCATTACACTACTGTTCAAAAGTTTGGGTCAGTAAGAATTTTTTTTTTTAAAGACATTTATTGTTGCAATAAAAGTTATTTAACTCCCTTGACCTGCAAGACATTTTGTTGCTGAGAACAGAATTTTATTAAAACACTTCAACAAAGGCATCAGTAAACTATTATAGAAAGTTTAATACACATTTGAGTGATTCTAAGAATATAAAGTTGATGAAAAATGAAAAACAAATTGGCTCTAAACATTTATGTACAAAATTATTCAACCCCCAAAAGACAAATTTTGTGCAGAACCTCCATAAACGCTGCCTGTAAGTGCTTAGAAACTTCTTTCACCTCTCTACAGCAATCTCTGCCCATTCCTCGCTTGAAAAAGCTTCTAGATCACTGATAATCTTTGGGTTTCATGTTACCGCTGCTTTCTTCAAATTTCTCCAAATATTTTCATTGAGGTTTAAATCTGAAGACTGTACAGGCCACTCAAGAACATTCTGATCCCTGAACCAAGCTTAAGTAGATTTGGATTTATATTTTGGGATGGCTGTCCTTCAGGAAAGTCCATTGATCATCAAGCTTCATCTCTGCACTGAAGGCATCACCATCTTTGCCAAAATGGCTTGATATTTCAAAGAATTCATGATGTCCTTCATATAGTCAAGATTTCCACTTCCAGTAACAGTGCAGCACCCCCAAAACAAGACTGGACCACCTCCATGTTTGACCATGGAGAAGGTGTTCTTCAGCTCATAAGCTTTGCCTTTTTTGCACCAGGCATACTGCTGCTGAACTCAAAAAGTTCCAGTTTGGTCACATTACTTCATAAAACATTCTTCCAGAACGCCACAGGTCTAGCCAAATGAATGAACATATTCAAGTCTGCTTTTCTTGTTCAAGAGTGGCCATGCTTGTCTAGTGTTCTTAGTATGCTCTGCATTGAAATGTTTTTCCTCCTTTCATCTTGCAATTCTTAGGCAGCAAATTGAGGGTTTTTCTCAGTTGCTCTGATCAAACATTTTATTCCCCTTAATGAGATTGTTCTTTTTCTTCAACACACTCAAAGGTTTTCTGGTACAACAAATGTTAAACTTATGAGGCTGCCAGCTATGTCTGTAGGAACTTTTAGTGTTTTTGGAAATCTTCTTGTAGCCATAGACTTTCTAACGTAATAAAACAATGTGTTCTCTAAAGCTTTTGTGAGACTTGGCCATATTTGCTACTCAACTTTAGCACATGCATGGGCTAAATGTATGTATGTGTAACAGCACAAGCCAATTCAGTTTTGTTATAGAGTTTTCAAAGCTAAATTGTGTTTTAACACAATTATGTACCATACCATACAAATAAGTGACTTAAAAACAGCAGTGTTAAATAGGGGTTGGATAATAATGACAGCTGTATTACAAAAAAAAAAAAAACCCTCAAAAGCATTACGTTATATATTGACATTTTCACTTTTAACTGTTATAGATACAATTAAAAGAAAAAGAGAGAGAGAGAAAAAACAATCCCCTAGTTTCACAGACAAGGCTTAAGCTATAGTCCCAGACTACTTAAATGCCCTAATTGAACTAAGGGCTAATCCTGGCTTAATCTAAGCCCTGTCTGTGAAACCAGGCCTCTGTATCTTTAGAAAATCTTAAACTTGTACAATTTTACAGTCTCCGGGAGGTTGAATCATTTTGATTGCAGCTGTATAAGGTTAGAAAAAACTAACTTATTTTATTTCAAATAAATAAATAACTCGTCATTAAATTTGTTCGTCAAATCTCCAGAAAAAATTATATCACAGTTTTAAGTGAGTATTAAAATATTAAGCAGCACAACTGTTTCAACATTGATGATACTAAGAAATACTGTAAACACATTTTCATTTCCTAGTTTCGCCTAATGCAAGTTGTGTAGCACCAGCCAGTTAGATTGCAACTGACTATTTCATCCAGCTGTTTTCATTTTTGTGTACAATATGCTTTAGGCATTCAGTAAGCAGACTGTAGGCGTCCGCCTGAGGCTGAGACCTTTCCATTGATGATATCTGTGTGTTTGTGTGTTCTTTCTCACAGAGCCACATCCAGAAAAGGCATGTCATTCAGCACAGCCAGACCCAGCGACGTGCACCTATGGGACATCACTCTGGAACCTGGGAGAGGAAGTGACGCCCAAACCATCTCTGTGTCCTGCCAGAAGAAAAGCACATTTGCTAGCAAAAGGCAAGCCCTTGCTGTATCATTCTCTTCGTTCTTAGAAACCACTCAACCGCAGACTCTCCCTAGCTCACATTTCAAAGACATTTCATCGCTAAAAAGCTTTTTCTGCCCTTGCACATTGCCAGATGGGGTGTGTTTCCTCTGAAACTGTGAGAATTAAGTGACAGATTGCAAAATAATTTTTTGACAAAAAAACCAACAAAAAAACCCACTTAATTTATTTTTTCTCTCATTGTTCAGGTACTAACAGATGTTCAGGCAACCTGTTCGCCTTTCGCAGGATGGTATTTTGAATGAAAATTAAGAACCATCTTTTTCTGGTTAAAAAGGTGCCATTTAACTGCATTTACCCTGTACAGACACTTATTAAGCTTCAGCGAAAATCTCGCCACATTGCGATTTCATGATTAATGGCACACATCAATTCTGCAACGTAGGTATTCATGTGGAAAGCGACTGAAAATAACTTCATAAAAATGTGATATCTTTCCATCACCTCAGCTGCTGGTAACCACAGAAAATGTACAACTCCTCCACTGTTATTAAAAAGAATGAGCTTTGAGTTCATATTACCTCCGTGTATCTAAGCAGGGGAGCGATCGGCTTGGTTTTCATATAAAGAGTTTTGAGTGTTTTTGGATCCAATTCAAATGTGTATTGAAAACTGTGAGCATCTTGTTAATGAGCTTCCATCTGGGTGTCATATTTCTTTTGGTCTCTTTGATTCTTGTTTGGTGTCCATGGCAATGGGTTGTTATTATTGCAGATTATAGTGCGTATCATGTACCGTGCTATACTATACTATAGTAGCATATTATATACAGTATATAGTTCTATATAGCTAGCATCTTGTACCACACTGCCAATTGTTTTGGTCAATATTGAAGATTCCATCTGCCCTGACATTTATCATAAATGGTTTCAGATTTACAGGACTCAAAAGTGATATTACTCTTGATTTATCCTTTCATTTTGTATATTTTTAAAGACCCCATTGCATTTAAATTGGACTTTTGTGGCTTTTATTCAATGTATGTTAACTTTGAAGTCATCTAGTGTACTGGATTAATTTGCAAAATAATCTTGTTGCAGATTTACACCAGTGTTCAAAAGATTGCATTCGGTAATATTTTTAAAATGTTTTTGAAAGAACTCTTTTACGCTCAACATGGCTGCATTTATTTGGTCAAAAATACAGTAAAAACAGTAATATTGTGAAACATTATTACAATTTAAAATAGAATGTAAATTACTCCTGTGATCCTAAAGCTGAATTTTCAACATCAGTGTCACATGATCCTTCAGAAATCATTGTGATATGCTGATTTAGTCAACAAATGTTGCTTTTTATCAATGTTGAAAACAATTGTGTTGCTTAATATATGGGGACAGCATTTATTTGTACTAGAAATCGATTATAACATTATACATTTCTTTACTGTCACTTTTGATCAATTTAATGCATCCTTGCTGAAAAACAAAACAATAATGGACTAAAATGATTGATTACTCATCATGCGCTTATACGTGTCAGTTTTGTACAATCAAATGCTCTCTAAAATGAGAAACCGCCTAATGCTGCCTCTGACTAGCATTAGCAAGTAGCAAATCATAATTTATAGCTGAGATGAAAACTAAAGACTATTGGCATTTTTTTTTTTTTTTTTAAATTGGCAAGCCCTTTGATGTGTCCTGTTGAGACGAGAAGTTGAAGCAGAAAATCAGTACAGAATAAAATCTCCCGAGCTAAATCCCTTTCAGTTGTTCACTGAATCGTGTGATTATATGGTGGTGATTATATTGTCTTTTACACTGCATTGAAACTATAATAAATCAAACCCTTTACAACACAGGAGTTGTCACCAGCTGCCATTCAGCAAGTGGTATCTCCTGACTCTGGAGCCCTTATTTCCATGTTTTACAGCGACGACCCACTTAACTTTAATCATCCTTGGTGCATCAGTATGTTAGACCAGCTTAAAGACCAGCACATTCTGCAAGATTAGAACATTAGGTCTCCACATTAACCAGTGAAGAGCCAAAAGGAGAGGATTTCACTGCGCTAGGAAACACTTAATACAGCATAGTGATGATGGGACAGGGCTCATGCACTTGACCTTTCACCCCTGATGACTCAACAATGGTCTTTATTGTAATATATAAATATATATATAACTTTATTGTCATTTTTAATTAAATCTCCAAGGATGTGTCTACTCTTAGAAAAAGTTTTTTACACATACACTTTCAAAAATTCCTTTACTGTGAGAGCTACTGCATGCTATATAGAAATGCATGAACCATAAAAAGTTGTAGAAAAGTTTGATTTTGCCTTTCTGTTAGTTAAATAAAAGCCCTTTATCAAAGCAAATTCCAGCTGAAAGTCACGGTGTGAGCTGAATCATGCTCCTGGAATGAACCTACTGATACGCTCATTAGAATGCTGAGTGTTTTAATGCTACTGAAGAGGATGAGACGCTCCATCTCTCCTGATGACTGATTGTGCTTTCATTATTAAGATTCCACACCGTCCTCTTTGACTCAATATGTCTTTGATTTTAAGCCACTTGTTGCAGAGATTGGGATGTGACTGTGTCCTGACATTTTATTTTCAGAGGTCTGCTGGAGGTCTTGCAACTGGACTTTGAGACGGAGGAGCAGAGTGACCAGTTAGAGAGCCAGATGATCACGTGGCGACTGGAGCTGCCTGGAAACATGATACGGGATGAAGGGACCATGAGGATTTACACTATTCAGAGAGACTATGTGGGAATAGCGCCTCTGATCACGGTTGGGAATGTTTGTTTTTACCTTTGATCAAATTGTTATAATCATTAACTTTTTTGCTCACCAGCCACTGTGGCTAGTAGTTTTCCAAAGTTACTAGCCACTCAGCATTTTCACTGGCCACAATTTTGACATTGATACCATGGGGAAAAACTGCCATATAGATATTTTTTATATTATCTCATAATTTGGCAGCAGGTAGCCTATATTAGGCTGCTGTCATTTAAGACCTGACGCACAGTTGAGAAAGAAATGTGTAACAGTAACAGCTCTGTTTACGTTCACTTAAAACTGACTGACTGTGTTTATGCGAATACTAGCCAAGACTGGCATTTTGACATTATTTTGTGTGTATTTGACTGTTTAAGTGCAATAAGCAGTGAAAACAACTCAATTTAATACTATGGGCCCTATCATTCACCCAACGCATTACAAACATTATATATATATATATATATATATATATATATATATATATAATATATACACACACACTCACCTAAAGGATTATTAGGAACACCATACTAATACTGTGTTTGACCCCCTTTCGCCTTCAGAACGGCCTTAATTCTATGTGGCATTGATTTCTTCTTTAGAAATGTTGGCCCATATTGCAGTTGATGGAGATTTGTGGGATGCACATCCAGGGCACGAAGCTCCCGTTCCACCACATCCCAAAGATTCTCTATTGGGTTGAGATCTGGTGACTGTGGGGGCCATTTTAGTACAGTGAACTCATTGTCATGTTCAAGAAACCAATTTGAAATGATTTGAGCTTTGTGACTTGGTGCATTATCCTGCTGGAAGTAGCCATCAGAGAATGGGTACATGGTGGTCATAAAGGGATGGACATGGTCAGAAACAATGCTCAGGTAGGCCGTGGCATTTAAACGATGCACAATTGGCACTAAGGGGCCTAAAGTGTGCCAAGAAAACATCCCCCACACCATTACACCACCACAGGTGCTCCTAATAATCCTTTAGGTGAGTGTATACACACACGCACAACCTTGAGGCGGATGGGCTACAACAGCAGAAGACCCCACCGGGTACCACTCATCTCCACTACAAATAGGAAAAAGAGGCTACAATTTGCACAAGCTCACCAAAATTGGACAGTTGAAGACTGGAAAAATGTTGCCTGATCTGATGAGTCTCGATTTCTGTTGAGACATTCAGATGGTAGAGTCAGAATTTGGCGTAAACAGAATGAGAACATGGATCCATCATGCCTTGTTACCACTGTGCAGGCTGGTGGTGCTGGTGTAATGGTGTGGGGGATGTTTTCTTGGCACACTTTAGGCCCCTTAGTGCCAATTGGGCATCGTTTAAATGCCACGGCCTACCTGATCATTGTTTCTGACCATGTCCATCCCTTTATGGCCACCATGTGAAATGGCCACCAATGAGAACACCATTTCCAGCAGGATAATGCACCATGTCACAAAGCTCGAATCATTCACTGTACTAAAATAGGGGCCACAGTCACCAGATCTCAACCCAATAGAGAATCTTTGGGATGTGATGGAACGGGAGCTTCGTGCCCTGGATGTGCATCCCACAAATCTCCATCAACTGCAAGATGCTATCCTATCAATATGGGCCAACATTTCTAAAGAATGCTTTCAGCACCTTGTTGAATCAATGCCATGTAGAATTAAGGCAGTTCTGAAGGCGAAAGGGGGTCAAACACAGTGTTAGTATGGTGTTCCTAATAATCCTTATAGTGTGTGTGTATGTATATATGTATATGTATATATATATATATATATATATATATTATACAAAACTATCATTGTTTGGAAATATCTATGTAAAGTTATTTTAAAATTGTGTAGAAGAAAACTTGGAATGACATGAGGGTGAAAAAGTGACAGAACTGTCATTTTTGGGTGATCTATCCCTTTAACTTTTGTAAGGTTTTGTGAGGTCATATTTTGTAAGAACGTCTGTGGAACATGAAATCACATTGGCGTGACAAGTATTTGTCATGCTTTGTGTAAAATCCTTTGACTATAAAACTACAATGACAGCTCTTATAAATGATTTATGTGTCTTTGTTCTGTCTGTGTGTATGTGTGTTAATTGTCCAGAGGCGCAGTGCCACTTCGTTCACCCTTTGATCTCTTCCTATTGTCACCCCTACCGCTGGTCAAACTACTGCAGAATTTGCCCTAACAAAACTGATATTCGTTTTATGAGGACACGCACATAATTCCCAAAGCCATCCACATGCAGTCCTTTATTACAAGTTCACCAGCATCCATTAAAATATAAAAATATAGCTTTTTATCATATAAATGTTCAAGACAAATAAAACCAAATGAGATTGTGACAATTCACTGATATCAAGCGTCCATTATACGGCTAGCTGCCAGATCTGTTTACTGGAACGGTCTATTTCACAGCATGACCCTGTCTCTGAAATAACACCGGCATAAGAGTGTGGGATTTTGCCTGTAACTTTTCAAATCACAGTCAGCATCTGTTGTGTTGCGTTTGGAGGATGCTCGTGGACATCTGTTGGGTCTAGAAGTTAAATCTACGCTCAAACCCAATCATCCTAGTGTGTTCGTCATCACAGTGGCACACTGTAAGATAATCATTAGGGTATTAAACTCAGACAGAGCGTGTCTGATCCATGATTGTTGCCTTGGCATTTTTGACCCGTTTAAGATTTTACTCGCCATCAAAAGGAGATTAAGCTTATTAGATGATGAGAGTGCTTGTTCTTAGTATTAGCCTATTTTTTTTTTTTTTTCTCTTAACAGTGCATCATATTTCTTCCATATGTACATACTTCAGTGTTAATTAGGGATGGGACACTGTGAGATGTATTAGTGTGATAGACTGGTTTATTTAACATTTTTGTTAGTTTTGATTTTTTTTTTTGATAGTTTAATTAGTGCGCTGTTAAACAGTTTACACTGAAATTCTCAGAAATGTTGTCTCTTTAAATTGAACCCCTACAGCCATACATATTCACGGATGACGGAAGTCTTTGCCTGCTGTATTCTGGACTCAAGTAGGATTGTTTTTGCTGTGTAATTGGGCCAGTAATTTTCTTGACCCCATCAACAAAAATAGGTTCCATTTTTATGTTTAACAAAATATTTAGCATAAGTATTTGCTACAAAAAATACTTTTACTGTATTATACATGTATTATACATGTATAAAATAACCTTATAAGACTTTTGTTTGCATATGGTATATTATGCTAAACATGGTAGCACTTTATTTGACATTTGGTATGTAGTTTTCATCAGATTCTTATTTAAACATTTTTGCATATTCAACAAAAATCTAGTGTATTAGTTCTGGCAGGTCACGTCAGTCAAGCTCATCTCATCTGACTGTCAGCTGATCACATCTACCTATAGGAATTTGACATCTATCACAGCACACATATAGCACTTTTTTTTTTAATGTCCCCTTTAGACTTCTGTTGACTATAAGTACCGTTGCACCTACATGTCAACTACATCCTATTAGCGTATTAGTAGACTCTCTGCTTAATATTTGCTAATACTTTACTTTGATGGTCCCCCAACATTCTACTGACTATAAGTACACATCAACTTATTTGACTAACCCGAACCCCTTATTGTACTAACCCTAAGCCCTTATTCTACTAACCCTAACCCTAACAGTCTCATACTCCGCATATACTTCAGAGTTAGTTTAATCTTTTTTTCTGAGCATGTCAATTTTGAAAATATAGTTTTGCACATCTTTAGTGCTAACTGAGTGCTCTTTGCTGTGTGTTTCCAGGATACGGAGCTCCTCAACACAGCCGTGCTCACTGGTAAGAGGGTTTCTGTGCCTGTGAAAGTTTTGGGAGTTGAGGCTGATGGCTCCATTACGGACATCACAAACTCTTCTCGCTGCAGGTCTTCAGACCAGGATATCCTGAAGGTAATGCATGTCAAGGTCAGGCCACTATTGACGGCTTCAGCAATCTCACACTCTGTGTGCTCTCTATTAGCAGCCTTACTGTGCTTCTGAATGACATGTCTATTAGAACTGGAAGAGCACAGAAGAGAGGGGTCAGTGGAGTCGGCTTAGAGGACCACCACTTCCTAGTTCCTCACCTAAAGAGAGAAAAACAGGAGGGAGACAGACATTGACCCGAAAGCCCTCATTGAACTTGTGCTTTTTACCCAAAGCACATCTGTGCTTCAGACACCTGTCTTTTTCCCTCTGCGTATTAAGAAGTGCTTGAGCCCTTTGTTATTGCTGGATCATTCTCTGGGGCAGTTCTTCTTTAGTGGTTTTGCCTCAGGGCCAAGATCTTAAATTGGACACAGTACTAAAATTGTTTATCATACACAAAAAGTTATCAAAAATGTCCTTACAGTCAAAGAAATGGATTAACATTACCATAATCTGCAGAGGCCCAACGATATGCAGAATCATCAGCATGATATAGAACTAGACTAAATATCTTTTTTCATGGTTTCATTCTCTCAGCAGGCAGTAATCCACAGCACAAAAACATGTTTGTCCTTTTTGCAAGGGAACCCATATTTAATGTATTCTCTTTGACCTTGTGTGACTGAGTTTGAATGGACCTTTGACGTCAATAACAAAAGATATATAAATATTTTCCCTGTCTTTTGGAAGTTGATAAGACTAATTAATTAACTATTTTAAATATGCACAGTTATATAATTATATTATTATTTGAATTTAGCATTGAACCTTTGAGAACAGACCTCGCCAGAGCCATAGCCCTAGCCCTCATTGAACTTGTCTTTTTTAATCTGTGCCCTCGAAAACAACCTTCTTTTTTGCATGCTTATTATGAAGAGTTTGAGCTCTTTTTACTATTGCTGGATCATTCTCTGGAGTTTTTCCACCTAAAACACTGGCGCTTTCACTGTGAGTTTCTGAAGATGTAAAAACGAATCTCCAGTGAGCTTGTCTTTTCAGGGTTAAGCCTTAAAACATAAATGGAGGGACTCACTTATTCATCGGTATAAGACAGACAAGGAATGACTGCATACATGCAAACAAACCCATGCACTGTCATGTGTCCTTATTACACATGCACACCTTAACTGCACCCACTGCATGAATAAATGAACTTGCCTTGAACACAAAGGGGAAGTTCAGAAGTCTCTCTTTTTTGTCTTGAAAAGATTTTTATGGCACAGAGTTCAGACCACGTGCCCTGTGGTTTATAAATTAGTCTTCGAAGTACTGGAAATGAATGAAACAGTGAAGCAACAGTACCCATAGATTTTTCTAATGAGACAGAACAATGTACACAAGGGCCCATTACCTTATACCACAATGATGCTCATGTCTGCATTACCATAAAACATCTTTTATCTTTTTATATTTATTTACATTTATTCCTTTAGTAGGCGTTATATGCCCCACCATAAATAATTTATCCAGTAATATAAGACTCTGTGAGTTCTGCAATGCAAAGTTCCAAAATTAGATACTAAGATTTAGGTATCATGAGCCTTCAGGGAAACCATTTTTGGTAGATTTTTTCCCCCTAGGAAGCTACTGTCAGCCAGTGGAGAAACACAAAGAGGCCTGTGAATGTAAACCCAATGATTTATTGAAGACGAATTTCTGGGGATGCTGGAAGTCTGGGCCAACAGAAGCCGTGACGCATGCTCTTACAGATCTTATAGGAGGCATCACAAAGTGGTAAATCTGGTCAACAATCTTTAATGGCATCCAGATCAACCAGGAACCTGGGAGTAGTGTTTTCTAGTTGAATGTAGTCTCGCGTAGCCAGACCTTCAGACTAACGGCAGAAGGTCTGGACTCTATCGCAGCTTTCATTGGCCAAGGACTGCCCAAGAGGACGTTTGACTGACATGCAACGCAACCAATCACAGTTTGTTTGGTTCCGTGTCATGTTTAGGGGCATGAAAATGTAAAGTCGATGTCCCTGCAATAATAGACCGCCATGCATCTATAAATTATTTATTCAAGAACGTTGTGCAAGGACATCCTGTAGAATTCAACCAATCAGATGACAACTTCGAAACTCCTGAAGTGTTTCCAGAAAAGTGTGCCATATGCATCAGATGTTCAGCCAACAGTCTGTGGGCATGAAGTCTGAGACTGAGATTAAGTTGAATGTGGCTGGTTGTGATGATAAGGAGCTCTCTCTTCGCTAGGTTAAGTTGGAGTTTGTTTCGTCTAGCCATGTCACTGATGTAGCAGTTTTAGGTGAAGCTGTGTGGCTAGATGATTGCACCAGTGATGTGTAGCCAATATTGAAACCTAAATATATTGAGCACCTTAGTCAAGGTACCTCAGTGGTAAGCTGTTTTGAATTAGATACCCCTCTCCTACAGTAAATGTCATGATGGATCTATTGAAATTATTTGAAGCCTGTCAAACTACACTAAACACGAATTCACTTAAAATGCCATTTCCACACGCAGGTGTCTGAGAGGTGTGATTCTGTGTACGTCAACGGCAAGGAGACACGTGGGAGAGTGAGGACGATGGTGAACTTCACCTACAGTTACCTGAGCACACAGCTGGAGGTGAGCGTGTGGATGCCTCGACTCCCCCTGCAGATGGAGATATCCGATCCAGAGCTCAGCCAAATCAAAGGCTGGAGAGTTCCTGTCACAGAGAACAAAAGGCAAGTGACAAGTATAATTCCAATCTGACACACTGCCCCAACAAACTTCATAAAGTTTGAATTGTTGGTGTTTTTGTCAACATTTAACCATTTTATAACCATTTAGCAGTTATGGGAATAATTCAAATGTACATGTGACATATATTAGTAATGCATTCAAATCTATATCAGAGAATTTAATAAGTGTAATAAATATAAAAATGTGTTATATAAATATTATATGTTATTTATTTGTATTTCAACAGTCAGGAATTCAGGAAGTAGTTTACTTATAAATAATAATAACTATATGAGTATATTTCCTATTTTGAATGATCTCAGATATTTAAAGCTTAAAAACCTGCTTTTTACGAAGTAATACACGTTTACAAATAAATAAATGTTTATAAATGTAATACATTTACTTTGTTTGTTTTATGTGCAATGTATATTGTGACTATTTCTTGAATTATGTGTGATTTTTAGTTCCACAAACTAGCTCATAACTTCTATATTTGATGTTCCACCTCATATGGACTTTTTCCACTTTAAAGCTGCTCCGAAGTGTTCTCGTTAGAATAGAGAATGTGTTCCACAGAGATATCCTGGCAGTTTTTTATGACATTGCAGAGACTTTCATTATAAGTAGAGATGAGAGATTGCTGAGCCTAGTCAAATAGCAGATAGCAGAAAAAAAATATATATTGAGAGCAGGAGGGTGAGGAAAAGAGTTGTTCATCTTTTCTCCGCATGTTTTTCAGAGTGAGCTGGGACACAGAGGAAGAGGATGAGAGGAAGGGCCGAGGCTGCATGCTGCAGTATCAGCACAGTTTGATTCGAGTGCTTACGGTCTTCACCGCAGACTCGCCAGATCCAAGCAGCCCATCTCCTGCATACTTCCTTGGCTCTGACTGGCAGGTGGATGTGACGCGGCTGGTGCGCTACTTTCTGAGAGTTGGGGATACGAACGTTGCACGCCTGCAGGCAGGAACTGTGCTGACAGGCAAGGCTGTGGGAGTCACCACTGTGCAGGTAATGGTGATAATGACAGAACCGCCCGCAGCTGTCAGTGTTTGCTCATTATTCATTAAGTTTACTAAGTGTTTACTATCAGTGACATTACAGACAGCTCGTAGATTAATTGTTTTTTTGTTATTTATTTATTTTTTTAAATAATGTCATGCTGGGTTTGGTTTCTGTTGTCCAGGTGATGTCTCCATTGTCTAACTCAGCACTGGCTGAGAGGATGATCCGGGTTCTGGATGATAAAGTCAGTATAACAGAGCTGGGTGTACAGCTGGTCTCTGGCTTTTCCTTGAACCTCCAGCTCAGCCCAGGAAACAACAGGGCCATTGTTGCCAAGACAAACACACAGGAGATCATACACTACCCCAAGCAGGTAATTCATGTAGCTATATGGGCTGTTGATCTAATTAATTGAGCTATATGCTAATTAATCAAATAACTGCATATAAAAGAGACCAGAGAAATTAAAAATAAAAAAACACGAAAAACACTACTTTTTTCACTTCAGCAATAATCTGCCAAGTGTCGTCTTTAAAAAACTTAAGTCTTTGCTCTAAGATTTTTTTATCATGCATTTAATATTCACAACAGTTTAATAAAACTCAAAAAAGTGAATAAATGGTTTATAAGTACAGCATAATTATAATTTGGTACCATAAAATATTAAATAAATATCTATAACTGAAATATAGTACATTCATTTAATTGAAATAATCATTAAAAAAAAAAAATCTGTCATTTTTGTCCAACATGCAAAGAGCACCAGAAGGTTTTGTCAATATATTGTTTATTTCCATATCATTGAAAAGAAGCTTATCATACAGTCCAAATATTAACATTAAATTGAAATGCATATTAGCTACTATAGAAGTACATAACTCATTAAGTTGTTTTAGTATCTTTAGTGTCTGGTACCTGTTATTCACTATCTATGATAAGCGCTGACCATTAACGCTGTGTCTGCATCAGATGCAGGTGATGCTACAAAAACAAGTAGAACTCATTATAATCAGTGCTGTTGTCTACACTGGATGTGGCGCAACACAACAAATTCCAGACAGTAAACTGATGCCCCGTTTTTTTTCTGATGTACTGATGTACTACATATGGACAAATGAATTTGCAACAGTCATTTTGTCGCGTCTAGTGTGGACCGCTTCTAGCTGTTGCGACAACAGTCACGTCCAGTGTAGACACGGTGTTAGGCATAAGGAACAACAGTACATTGGGTTCAACAATGCTCTAAATTCCTTTATATTACTGCTTGTTCCAGTGCCAGGTCTGTGCCAGAGTGGCGTAACATGATCCAATCAATATCTAACTATTAGTACTCAGCGAGAGGCCTCATTTGTCTTGTGATGGGCTTTGCAAGCAGTGCTCCTCAGGCAATGCATAATGTATTTCACCCCAGAATATAGGACAGTCTGTGGTGGCATTTGCTTATACTGTAAAAGCCAGGGGTGTTCAATTAAAGTTAAGAATAAAAGAGGTCCGGTCTACATATTTCCTTTCCAGCAGAGGTCCGGACAATACTTTTTGGAATAGTTATAAATATCCATTTGGGCAGCAGTAGTACTTTATAAAAGAAAAAAAATACAGTACAGTCACTAAACGGAACACAAAAACTAAACAGTCACAATAGTAATCAAAGATGAGCATATTGGGCCCTCAAAGCCAAAGCAATGGTGTGTGAGAATTCCCCCAAAATAAAATATAACATAAAAATTAATCGAGCCCAACTGGTTTTGAATATTAAAAGGTAAGATCAGATGTTTTATCAATCTATTAATATTTTTACATTTAGATACATGTAAGGCAGAAGGCCATGTGGCAGAACATATACTGTATGAGGGTTCAGGGTTTTCCTAAAGTCTGGAACATTTTTATGCTTAAAATAACTATCTACTAAAAACATTATCAAACATTATTGTACATTTATCAAATTTCTACTCATGATGAGAGTAACCAGGAGGGGACGTCTTTGGTTCACTTAGTTTTGTCATGGCCACGGCATATAAACTTAAGGTAATGACATTGTCATGGCCACGTGATCATATGTTGAGGGAACGATATCTATTTATTGTGGTAATATTAATTTATATTATTATTATTAATAATAATATTGGTTACATTTTTTATTCATTTTTATGTATTTGCTTTATTTTACCCTTCATTTCCCGTATCTCTACTCTTACTTAAAGTATATATTTTGTAAATACTGCCCAATCATGCCAATAAAGTTTTTACATATCGTTGTCGTTACCTCGAAAAAAAAAAAGATCTCGTGGCCACGACTTATTATCATGTTCCCACAAGTTTATAAGTTGTGGCCACAACAAAAAATAAGTGAACCAACATGTCCCCTCCCGGTCACCGTACATTCTAGAGCGTTTTAGTGATTTTTGTTTTTGCTGCTCACTGTGTTTCTGCTACTGTTGTTAAAATAACCACCTCATCTGCAGCTCTTAATGTGGTGCTTTAGCATCTTTAGTAGGAGAGAGAAGCAATGCGCATGGAACGGAAAGGGCTTGAATGAAGCCCGTTTGGCTCTAGATATATATATATATATAGCACCGAAAGATCATTACCATAAACGACCTTAAGCGCTTGTGGTGTGAACAGTTCCATTGTTTTAATGCACTGCTCACTTCAAAACGGTGCTACAGTTGTCATTTGGTCTCACAGTCCAGTTGGAACCAAGCCAGGATCCTGATCCAGGATTCTGCTATTTGGACACCTAGTATAAACCAACAGTTCTAGTTTACTGTGTCACAGCTTGTTGCTGTACATACTCTAGGCTGTACACTGGTGGTTAAACAAATGAAACACAAGCACATAAATATTGATCCATTTAGATAAAATGACCTCCATGCATGGGGTTTTTAGGCCATATACTACATCCTGCCAAAGGGCTACTTAATTTGAACGGGACATGGTCGTATCTCTGAGATACTGTGCTAGCTGTCATGCTAACAGGCAATTATTTGACCAGCTTTGATGATTTCCCTTCTGATAAGCCTGTTTAAATTTGATATAATGTTTAAGTAATATTTTTTTACTTTATCCAACAGGAGGCGGTGGTTGGCTGCTGGCTGAAGTTCAGCGATGGCTCCCAGACTCCTCTTGATCAGTACGATCCCAGTGGTTATTCTCTCACTATTTCTTCATTGGACACAAGGGTAGCATCTGTGCGGAAGATACCGGGGTCTGTCTTTGTTGTGGTCGCTGAAGCTGAGGGACAGGGCTTATTGCTCAGAGCAGAGCTAGCTATCTGCGAGGCTTGTCAGAAATCCAAACGCAAGAGCAAACTAGCTGTGGGCGGAGGCATGGTGAAGGTAAAATTCCCACAGGATGAGCAGCTTGCAGGGACTGGCAAGAAAGAGAGCGACCATGTCAATGATGAAGATGGCAACTCCAAATTGATCCTTACATCCCCTCTGAACATGCTTCAACACACCATTATCCAAGAGAGCACCACAAGTGCGATCAAAACATCAACCAAATCCAATCTTCAAGAAGCAATAGGAGGTGGTGTATCCACAATTAAGTCAATAAACACTATAGATAAAAATCTCATTACCAAGCCCATTGCTGACAGAGCACTAGTCACCATAAGCCCCAGAAGTCCAATAAAGAATGGGTATGGAAACTTGCTTGAGAACTCCAACTTCCCATTACCACCAGAGGAACCCAAGCCAGAACCACCCCTAGTGGAGAGCGATCTGATACAGATGTTAAGCGTGTTCACAGACATAGAAGTCTGCATCTACACACTGGTAGGTCTCTTTTGCTTGGCCGTTATTGCCATCTTGCTTCACTGTGCCACCAACAGTGCAAGATCACGCAGCAAGAAGTCTCCGCTTCAGTGCCAGGGTCAATCCCAACACAGGCATCACTGGGTACGCCTGGGTACAGCTGCAGAGCAAAGCAGAGCTGTGGCAATCGCAACTACCTCCAAACAGAACATGCAGGCAGCTATGGAGATGCCAAGAGCCGTTCAGATGCAGAATAGCAAAGGCCCGGAGATGAACCAGTCGAGGGAGATCTCAGCCATTGCAGGTGAGGAAAGAACTGCAACTCTAGGACGAAGGACCAACACACTTCCTCCAAGGCGGGATCCGATGGCTCCGATGGCTCCAATGGCTGTCAGATCAGCCACCCTGCTGGCAAGGCCCGTTCGTAGCGAACCTCTACATTCTCCCACAAGCAAAAGGAATCAAGTACAGTTCACAACCTTCACTACTCTAGACATCAAACATCTGGCTGCTCTCAAGAAGAGTGGCCAGAGCTTCAGCTGGGCCAGCCAACCAGCTGGAGGTTTTCAGGCTGCCGGTATCGACCAGGGTGGGTTAAATGGTAAGGCAGAAAGAGTCAATCATGTACATTTTTGTAGCCCAGTGGAAGTGTTTGGTCAGACACCGGAATCCACAGAGTCCAAAGGCTTTCTTCCAGAAGGTCCATGGCCTGTGGCTACACCAGTGTCGAAAGTGTGAAACAGGACAGGGGTGTTTATACAACAGCTCTATTGGCCTCATTCATGAAACACAAGCCTTCAGTGTAAATTGTCCATAAATCCATTCTTAAATAAATAGTTGCATTGAACTGAATATGAATAGGAATATTTTATGAACAATTTAACAGAAATTGTTTTTCACAAATAAGGTCCTGTGTGTATGTGTATGCGTGTCTGAAAAGTTTCTCTGAATTTGATGTAAATACTTCTGCAACTTTACACAAAGTTTTTACTTTCCTGCTTTTGTATATTTGTATTATTATTAAAATCATTAGAAACAGATCACAAATATATAATATATATATATATATATATATATATATATATATATATATATATATATATATATATATATATATATATATAAAATTGCTGATAATATATTATGAGATTTGTTCTATATTGTGAACCACGTATTGTTTAAACAAGCTAATTAAATAATTGAAATGTATTATAAAAATATAAACTTGTATAATATTGAGCTTATTTAATAATAATAAATAATAATAAATTAAATTTTTACTTCTGAGTATGACTACACTGCAAATCATAGCCCCAGTTTTCAGTGTTAACTATTGGTTTTCTGCTTTTATGAATTTATTAAATAAAATGTCTAACTGTGAAAATTTCTATTGTTGTAATTGTCTTTAATGACACATTGATTTGTGCTCATTGTATCACATCCTCTATGCATGTTAACGCCGATGCATAGTGGCTCTGGTTCCTCTTTGTATTAATATGTGTATTCATCCATTTTATCATTGCAGCAGTACAGCTGCTTATAATGCTCCACACGCCTCCTGATTGTTTCCTGGTTGGAAGGCCTTTATCTAGTCTTTGACCCGTGCTGTGGTTCAGCTCATCAGTGACAGCTTGGAGTGAAAAGAAGGAAATCTCTGCTGAAAACATACCTCTCTGTTTTATTGCGATACCACCAACCACAACTTTTGCAAAAGAATTGCTATCTCTCTCCAAGTGAGCACTGCTTCAAATCTTGAAATTGCATTCCCCTCATTGCATGTGGAGAAATAGCTTGGACTAGGCAGCTAATCTGTGTTGCACCTCAGGACTGTTGTAGATTTGTAGATTAGAGGGCGCCATCTGCAAAATAGCCCCAAGTTTCTTCACAGTAGTGAGCAGTGACATTTGAACTACACTACCAAACATGTTCCCTTTGTGTTACCACTTTTTTGCACCTAATTTCATAAAATATAATTAGCATTTAACAACATTTATTCTAGTATAATGCAAGCCAAATTGAATGTTAAAGTTTTACATTTTAAACTTTTAAACTGTTTATTTTTTACTTTTAATAGGGAGGGGGAACATTTTTTATGTCAATGTTAAAGCTGCAGTCTGTAAGTTTTGCAATTGCAGTTATCTGCGGAATTAACATCTTTATGTGGGTTGTGCATCGGTATGACTCCCCGGCGCGGATGAATCTAATGTTTTGAGGAGTATGTGTGGCTGACAGTCACTTGCGCCGGTGTGGATACTGTACTTCGAAACCACAGATTCTACGTATTGGAAGTGTAACCCACTCAAATAATGAAAAAGGGTTACAGAAGTATGACCAAAATAAGAATTTTCACCAGAAAATGTCATCTGTACGGTGGCCTAGAGAGCTCAACGCGCTAGCAAATAAGCAAATAAAGAATTTATTTGGAGCGTTTTTGTATTTGCATGTGTTGTGAACTTTTGCAGGCGGTTTTGTATTTGCATGTGTTGTATTTGCAGCTCGTTTTTGTATTTGCATGTGTTGTGAACTTTTGCAGTTTTTGTATTTGCATGTGTTGTGAACTTTTGCAGCGGTTTTGTATTTGCATGTGTTGTCAAACTGATGAAGATGTTTTCTTTATTTGCTGGTATTTTTTGTATTTGCATGTGCTTTCTTCAGTTGCAGCGGTGTTGAGCTCTCTCGGCCACCGTACATCTGAACAAGTAAGCAACATGTCTGCCACTTTTGTTCTGACCAACAGAAAAAACGCATTACAATGAATCGTGCCACCAATGGTGGTTAAAATCTAACGCCGCTTAGCTCATATCACATAAAACTGTGCAAATTATTGTTATACGTTCTTCTCAAATTGTTAATGTTAAGTTAACAACAACAGCATTGTACCACTCAGATTATAACAGTTTACCATTGTGATCTGGGCTAAGGTACGAATATCCTTTTGGACATTTCATTTTTAACCAAAAAAAGTAACCATTACAGTTGTGTGTAGGACCAGGCAGGAAACCAAGGAGATGCAATTCAAACTCGTTTTAATCAGCCGTAAATAAACTCAAGGCAGCCAGACAGGCAATAGCACAACTAGCATACACACTGGTGACTAGACAAATATAGTGAATAAGATGGAACTTAAATAGGAGACAGAAATTAGATAATTAACTCAGCGCAGCTGAACAGAATTTAACTAACGAGGGTAACCTAGGAAACAGACAAGTGGCGGGAAACTAAGACAAAGGAACATGTGACAGGAAGAAAACACAACTTAGATAAACTAAACAGACAGACGTGACGGTAACGGACCCTTAAATACATCTAATACTAATAGAACATTTAATTGCTAATCACTATGATTTTATAATTATGTCAGTTTTCCTATTTAGTCCATGTTTAGTATTTTAATATTTACTTCTCAGCTCATGAAAATATTAATACATTTAAATGTTAAATCAAATATACTTCGACCTCAACTACTAGTGTAAAAATATGAAGCACTACTAAAGTGTTTGATGGGGTAAACTTTATCCCCCCAACCCCCCCAAAAAATAAAATAAAATAAAAAATAAAATGAATGCACCAGTTCTGACTGTCTTGTTCCTAACTTACAACAAGAATAGGACAAGCATAGCACAAAGAAATACATATTTGTGTGTAGGATGTTTTAAATAACGGCTACGTCTGTGCTATCATTTCAACAGTCACCTAATCCGTAGCGTCGGATATTCTATTGACAGATTTGCAGGATTGAGGTCATTGTGTTGCTGGATTAACATGCATTAGTGGATCTCCCTCTTCTCTGCCCGCATTTACCGATGTGGGCCAAACACACTGGATCTGCTCTTGGCTCCTTTCACTTCTTACTTGTATTTAATTCTGGTCTGGTCAAAGGCAGTATGTTTAGTCAGTGCGTCTGCACTTTTTCAGGTAGGTAAACGTACCTATTAAGCTCACCAAAATCTACATTGAGACATTTTAGTGCACAGGGTATTGGTTCGAGTACAAGAAGTTATGTTAAAATAAAATATTAATCTCTCACACAGTGATATTTTTTATTTTATTTTAAATGACAAAAGTGTTTAAATTAAGATATACATCATTAAATGCAAAAAGTCTGGCTGTGCTTAATGGGTTCATGTTTGTACCCTTTAAGCACACACCTGTTGCCATTTAAGCTCACAACATGTTTTTGGGGAAAATTCTTTTTTTATTATTTTAAACAACATTTTTAAAGAATAATTTTATAAAGATTAACTTGAAGTGACAACCATCAGTTAATTTTTAAAGTCTGTTTATGAAGTATTTACATAGACGTTCAATGTGGATGAGCTTAAAGGAGCACACTGGCTTTATTGGAACAGCAAACCTTTTTTAATTAATAAATATTAAGTTTATAAATTTAAAAGGACAATTTTGCTAAATTAATAATCTAGGTCATGTATTAAGTTCACACATATTTTAATATGAACCACTATTATAGAAAATATCTTTGAAATGATACTTTTTCTTATTGATGTCACACTGAAGCTGTGATTTTAGTAGTGCACCGTTTAAGCTCACCTTACAATAAATATGAAGTCTTTAAAAAGTACAGAAGTGTATAACCACAGAACATCAATAAACTGTAAATTTATAATATAATGGATTTAAAAGTACAAGCCTGTAATGCCTGTGAAGTAATATATTAGTGTAGCACACAATCTTATACAGCTAGTAAGCTAACAATGTTCTGTAGCACTTGCGCTAATGTTGCTAAAACTATCTTTTGCATCTCACATCCAGGTTCCAGGTTATAAAATGCAAAAGTCTAAACATTAATCTCTTAATTTTGCAATAAGAAGTTATACTTATCGAAAATAAAGGCATAAACATCTAAAAAATGCACATTTAAGGGGCTACTCTTTTGGTGAAATTTTTCAGACAGCTTTCAAAATGGCCGCCAGACAGTGTGAATGCATGAATACCCATATCTCAGTGTGCAGTGGTCTGGTTAGCTTGAAATTACAGGAGATATAGAGTAACAAACACAACAATTGGTTAAGACATCAAGTAGGATGATCAATAATTTTTTTCTTTTTATAATCTGAGCTCAAAGATAGTAGTGTGCTTAATGGGTACTTGAGCTTAATAGGCAATGCGTTTACCCTACATTTCAAAGAGTTTATGGATTTATTTAAGATAATGTTAGAACCATGTGTTTAAAAAAAAAATCTTTTTAAAATACTGTATAATGGATTGCAAGTCAAAGATAGAACATTATAGACATACATCTTCATTCTTCTCTTTTGCTCATTCACAAAATGGATGGTAGCGGTATTATAATTAAAATGTTTTGAGAGCATGGCTTCTCATAAAAGATAAAATAAAAATTATAAAATGATAATGTGTTGTGTAGTGGATCAGGGTTGGTAACTAGAAGGTTGCTGATTTTGTTGGGCTCTGCACCCTTTAAAAATAAATATTCAGAAGGGTTTCAACAATGGCATATCAGAACATTTTAAGTTCCTGTGATGTCATAGGAGCGCATTTTAAAGGCCCTTTGTTTTGAAAACATCTGTATGAACATTTCATATTTTTATAGCGTGCAACAGTTCCGGAAGTAAAATTCTATTAATTTTCTCCATAGAATAATTGATTTTTAACAATAATTTATAAACCTTAAAGACAGACCTACTGTGACAGAAACAACTCCGTGGTTGTTAAATCAAGGGTAGGCTATATGGTTTATGGTTTTGAAGCCATCAGCCAACATTATAATAATTTATTTTTACTAAATAATCATGTTCAACACAAGGAATTCTCTGTGAAAACTATATTACCCATGATTCTGAAAAGAAATCTCCACCAATCAGAGAATCAAAACATGCAAATCATGGCATGCAAAGTGCTTGCCCACTTCCACGAAGGCTTCGCCTTTCGAGGTAGGCTGCTTCTTTTGAATAAGTATATTTCTAGTATGAATGTAATCTGGACATATACAATACGCCATGTTGAATAATTTGTCATGCTGTCCAATGACAAGTTTAATTGTGACCTACCAGAGTCAGTTGTGTCACTTCACTGCTATACACAGCTCCTCTCCTGTGACCTCATGGGATAGTAAAGCATCCATTGGATGCACACTTCAGAATTTTTCAAAGCTTTTTGCCTACTGCTTTCTGAAAACTGAATTCGGACGTACTACTTCACACACTGATTTTCACCTACAATAGGGAAGTATATGCGATTTCGGATGAAGCTTGAGGATGAAATATTAGAGTCAGTTTCTCTTAGCTCTCAAAAACGAATAAATCATAGTATATAATATACGACTAAGTAGATTTGTATGCACAATATGCATGTTTTTAATAAACAATAAATATATTGTTATAATATCATCAATAGGTGTGGGTGTGTGTGTGTATATCCTTTTGTAATTTGTTTATGTTGTTTGCAATGCTTCATGGGATTGTAGTTATTTCCCTCATTAAAGCCATACAGTTTTGTACCTTTGTCTTTTTGATTTGTACATATTTTCTGCTTCATATCAATATTTGTATTGTTGTGATTGACCTTGTAGCTGGTTGGTTATAGGCTAACTTTAGCTTATAAGCAAAGTCTTTTTTTATAAATACTTGTGGGAAAAACACACCCAGACCCAAGACCGCTAAACAAAATTAGAAATAAGAAAATTAGAAATACTCGATTGTAGGAGTGTAACGATATTAAAACCGAACTGAAAAACCGCGATACGCGACCTACGGTTCGAACCGCGATACTCTCATGTCGAACGGAACGTGCCCCGCCTCCTGCTGCCCCAAACCCAGCTCTTACGTCACCTTATACCACAACATTTTTTCTTCCTTGATATTTGATTAAATAGTAATTAGTACACTTTTAACAACTAATAAGTAATATTTTTACTAAATATTATTATAACAATATTATTTACTAAATATACGCTAAGTGCATGTCACGTGACTTGGGTGATCGCTCACGTTGCATGATGGAAAGACAAAGAGAGCCAGTTTCCCCATTTAGCCAGGTAGGCTCAGTGCCTGAGAAAAACGTGTTGTCCCGATGTAGCATCTGCGGTCAGATGATAAGTTGTAAGGCTATATCTGTCAGTGTCATTTTCGTAGCTTGTTATGAAATAAAACGTCTCTTTCACCTTAGAAAACCGAACTTTCATGTCCTGTCAGCCGTTATACGGTGCTCGTAGTTCACATACTTCTACTGCACGTGCAAACGCGGTGGCGCGCGCTGTATATCACTTCATATAAGCGCAAGAAAAACTACGATCATGCAACGTAATCATGAAATAATAGTAAAGTATCGATAACTCCCGTAATTGGTACACCGTGTGTAAACTGGGAAGGATTTGCATGTAGGTATGATGTTAATTCTGTTCATTAGGAGCAGTTTTCATGTTTCATTAACAGTTCATGTTGGTATTGTGTATTCACCATGGTAACTGTTGTTTCCATAACCCCAAAATGGCACTTTATTTTCACTTTAAGTTATTTTGTATATTTTTAAATTAATGTGGTGGCTACTTTAGCAGTTTTTGCAATACAATATTTAATAGCTTTAACGTATAGGCCTATTTATTCATCAGTATTAGTCATATTCATACAATGTATGTGTTTAAGTAGGATAAAGTGGGACATTACTTGTGTGTGTGGTCATTAATTTTTGTGGAATAAATTTGCTTGTTTTTTTGTTTTACAAATAAAGATAAAATTAATAAGTTAAATTATTGTTGTTGTTATTAAGTTAAAAGTGAATCTAGTGTTATTATTGCTGGTGCCATGAACCCTGCCCCACAGCAAATGGAACCGAACTGAACCGTGGCTCCAAAACCGTGACATGAACCGAACTGTGGCATAGTTGTATCATTACACCCCTATTCGATTGATTCTGATTGTTCAAGTGCTGTGTCCAGTGGAATATTTCCTAATATTCGCCATTGTCCATGGGAATGCTGTATATCAAGCCACTCACTCGTATAAGACAGCAGACTTGTATGGAAGCTTGTTTCTGCCAGAGAATTAAAAAATAATTAGTAATTGAAAGTAAAAAGTAATTGACTTTTTTTCTCTTGCAATTGTGAGTTTATATTTTTATATACACTCACCTAAAGGATTATTAGGAACACCTGTTCAATTTCTCATTAATGCAATTATCTAATCAACCAATCACATGGCAGTTGCTTCAATGCATTTAGGGGTGTGGTCCTGGTCAAGACAATCTCCTGAACTCCAAACTGAATGTCAGAATGGGAAAGAAAGGTGATTTAAGCAATTTTGAGCGTGGCATGGTTGTTGGTGCCAGACGGGCCGGTCTGAGTATTTCACAATCTGCTCAGTTACTGGGATTTTCACACACAACCATTTCTAGGGTTTACAAAGAATGGTGTGAAAAGGGAAAAACATCCAGTATGTGGCAGTCCTGTGAGCGAAAATGCCTTGTTAATGCTAGAGGTCAGAGGAGAATGGGCCGACTGATTCAAGCTGATAGAAGAGCAACTTTGACTGAAATAACCACTCGTTACAACCGAGGTATGCAGCAAAGCATTTGTGAAGCCACAACACGCACAACCTTGAGGCGGATGGGCTACAACAGCAGAAGACCCCACCGGGTAGCACTCATCTCCACTACAAATAGGAAAAAGAGGCTGCAATTTGCACAAGCTCACCAAAATTGGACAGTTGAAGACTGGAAAAATGTTGCCTGGTCTGATGAGTCTCGATTTCTGTTGAGACATTCAGATGGTAGAGTAAGAATTTGGCGTAAACAGAATGAGAACATGGATCCATCATGCCTTGTTACCACTGTGCAGGCTGGTGGTGGTGGTGTAATGGTGTGGGGGATGTTTTCTTGGCACACTTTAGGCCCCTTAGTGCCAATTGGGCATCATTTAAATGCCACGGCCTACCTGAGCATTGTTTCTGACCATGCCCATCCCTTTATGACCACCATGTACCCATTGTCTGATGGCTACTTCCAGCAGGATAATGCACCATGTCACAAAGCTCGAATCATTTCAAATTGGTTTCTTGAACATGACAATGAGTTCACTGTACTAAAATGGCCCCCACAGTCACCAGATCTCAACCCAATAGAGCATCTTTGGGATGTGGTGGAACGGGAGCTTCGTGCCCTGGATGTGCATCCCATCAACTCCATCAAATCTCCATCAACTGCAAGATGCTATCCTATCAATATGGGCCAACATTTCTAAAGAATGCTTTCAGCACCTTGTTGAATCAATGCCACGTAGAATTAAGGCAGTTCTGAAGGTGAAAGGGGGTCAAACAGTATTATTATGGTGTTCCTAATAATCCTTTAGGTGAGTGTATTTTATATTCCTCGCAATTGCAAGAAAAAGTCAGAATTGTGAAATAAGTCACAATTACCATTTTTAATTGCAAATTTGTCACAATTCTGAGGGTAAAACTTAATTGTGAGTTATAAACTTGGAATTGCAAGAAATAAAGATATAATCTCTTAATTGTGAGAAAAATGTCAGAGTTGCGAGTTTAAATATCTTTAAATTCTGACATTTTTCCTCACAACTGTGATATAAACTTGAGTAAAAGTCAGAACTGTAAGAAAAAAGTCATAATTACCTTTTTAAATTATTCCATGGCGGAAAAAACTAAATACAAGCGCAACTGGAGCCATATTGCGTCTCAGTTATCGACTGTAGTGAAAATGACCTCAGAGGTCTTTAGTATTAATATTACTATAACATTAAGCTGACTTTGCTCAAAGACACATGTTGGTTTGTGTGAAGTTCTAAGGTGAGAAAAAGATCTGGAAGTGGGCCCTATGTATGATTGGCTGAACGATATATTAAATTTGTATTAGGATATTTAAAAAGAAATCTGCTCTCTGCTCCAGCTATTTAGAGGCTGTTTAACTGGTTGGGCTTGAAATGTATTCCCCAGAGCTACAGACTAACTCTGAGAAGAGCACTGAAAGTTCAACAAATCTAACTTGAAAGTACAGATGAAGCATTTCTGTGCTTTTTGAAAAGAATATGAAGTCAGCCTGTATTAACTTAGCCCCACACGCATTTAATCTAGTTCTTTTTGCTGAGTCATCCGGTTGGTTCTTTAAGATTCTACTTAGTGTTTTTAGGAGGCTGTTAGAAGGAGCTGCAAATTTTAAGCAGAAGCAATTTCAAAACAGTATTTGCAAATCTTGAAAAGATTAAAAGCAAAGGGCTGGATATCTATAGTACAGCTTTTACAGTAACGCCACGGGAGGCCTGATGGTGCCAATTCTCTGTAATTGCCAGAATGCGCTTTCAGTTCTGAATAGTGCAGCAAAATTTTATCTAATTTGTTGAGGAACACACTCTAGTAGTCAAGTGAATCAATAAAAGGTAAAACTGTAGTAATGTCAAATCCAGTATGAAAAGCTGCACTTTAGATACAAGTGGAAAAATAAGGGTTGTGTCAGAATGTCATGCATTCATTAAAGCACTTCCTTAATATTCTGAACTCATCTTGAACTCATTTCTTCAACTGCCTGATTTGAGGCAATGTCGGAAACGTGGAATTAGCTTGTGTCTTCGGCTGTTTTAATTTGTTTTGACATAAGAGAAGCGGGTGGGGAGGTTGAGGGGTTAAGGCAGGGTAGCTCAGGGGTCTGTGAAAAGACGGAAACCTTAAGAGAATGAATGAACAAGGTGAAAGACTATCAAAAAGCTGGAATAGTTGCTATATTTTGGACACGTTTTCTGTAGCAGCTTGAATGGTTTGTTTGGAGGCCGTCTCTTGTATTGCGTCTGGAAAGTGCTGCTGCTTATCGCTTTGATCTGTGACAGCCAGTTATTTTTCTTCTGTTTCTGAGCGCTGTCACTGGAGTCAGACTGCGGACCTACACATGCTGTCTCGAACAAACATTAGGCCAGTTGTAAACACACAGTTCCCTCTCCTTCCCGCTCCCTTTTAGTCTCTCTGACACATAACTTCACACTTTTTGCATTATTTTTTTTTTTTTTTTTCTCTCAGTGATTTTTCACGTGTCTTGTAAGAGAGAGCAGGGATAATTGAAACACTTTTTGTTTTTTTGCTCATTTATTCAGAAAATGTTTAAACTACAGTTATGAAATTGTGTCTCAGACTTCTCTGAAATGTTAGCAGCCAGAACCTGTCAATTCAATTTATAACTTAATAGCATCTAATACAATTATATTATATTAAGCCGCAGTCTGACTTTCCTGTAGCTCAAACAATAAGAGCGTGGCGCTAGCAATGCCAAGGTCATGGGTTCGATTCCCAGGGAAAGCAAGAACTGACAAAAATGTAAAAATGTGTACCTTGAATGCAATGTAAGTCGCTTTGGATAAAAACCTCTGCCAAATGCATAAATGTAAAATTGAACTTTTACATTTACAAGACTTTTTTTGTAGCCCATTTTACTACTGTAATGTGATACAGTATACACCAATCAGGCATAACATTATGACCACTGACAGGTAAAATGAATAACACTGATTATCTCTTCAGCACGGCACCTGTTAGTGGGTGGGATATATTAGGGAGCAAGTGAACATTTTGTCCTCAAAGTTGATGTGTTAAAAGCAGGAAAAATGGGGACAAAGGCCTTTGACAAGGGCCAAATTGTGATGGCTAGACGACTGGGTCAGAACATCTACAAAACTGCAGCTCTTGTGGGGTGTTCCCGGTCTGCAGTGGTCAGTATCTATCAAAAGTGATAAACTTTTGACCAGTATTGTATATTGACTGTAAATCTATATTGAATGGAGTGGTTAAAACAATGTCTAAATAGCCATTGGCTGCCATTATTCAGTAGCCCATGACCTAAGTGAGGTTGTCGAAAAGGGAAAACCATTTTAGAAAAGGAGCAAAGTACATTTTGATTAAAGATTATGAAGTCAACTGTTTTTTTTTTTTATCTTCGGAATAACATGCACAGATGAATTGTTTACAAAAAGCCCAGGAACATGCATTAATAAAGTAAATAAGGTCATGTTGACTTTAAAGGTGCTTAGCAACATTTCACTCTGAATGAATTTGCTTGTTGTCTCAAAAGGATTTCACATTCAAAATGATAAAATTATCTTGATCTTGTATGTTTTATAAATCGCAGGAACATTACATCTCTTCCATCAGTCTTCATACTCCTCCCTTTTGTTAATGATTATTAAATATACTGTGTGCCATGTGTATAATTCATCTGGCTTCAGAAGTGAGTAGTTTGAAGCGTGCAGGGAGAAGAAATAATGATATGACTATGCAGATCAAACCAGGTATTAAAGAGCTGTCACATGAAACGGGAGCGCCTGCTGCGAGAGGATGTTTGTGACAACAGGAGGCCCGCAGAAAAGAGACGGGGGGTTGGGGGGAGTTAGGTGTTGACAGGATCCAGTGTTGACACAAACACTTATAAAGAATTCAACTCTTTCAACTCGCGTTGTGCAATCGTTCGGCGGCGGTTGCAAAACATCTCCTGTATCATGCTAAATGTTCCCTGGCAGCAAATCGATCACACAAATGATTTCACCACCGTTGGTGCACAGTCCTGAATCTCACTCTTACAAATTGGGGAGATTCTTGTTGGAGACACTTCTAATTTCAAAAGTATTGTAGTATATTAGAAAAAAGTACAATTATTATTCTGACACATGGCTTTTTTGTTTATCAAATTTTTTTAATTTTATTTATTTATTATTGAAGGTGCACTATGTAACTTTTCCGTCCACTAGAGGTCACCTATTCAAAACTAAGGCATAGTTTGGTGACGGAATCTTGGGACATGTGGTCTTCACCTCCCAGCCAGTGGAAAAGAATCGGAATTGGACTCTGGCAGAAATCATGTTCATGGATGCGATTATTAACGTTATTGTAGTATGAAGCAGAGCAGGCCCGAGTGCTGTGGGAGCTGAGCAAGGCTGCTGGAGCGATTGTTAATAAGATGAACGCAAGCAGCAGGACTTTTATTATGCCACAGTCGCTGGCGCCATTTCCACTTTTCCGGTCATGAGTATGAGGTAACGCAGCTCTGTTTATCATATTAGATACATCTGAGTGTGTTGAAAATGAAAATGATGCTACTCTGTGCGTTCGCTCGGCGGCTGCTATGACATTTGTTGCACACTGCCGCAGTAAGAGTAAAGCGTTTCTGCAAAATAAAACCGGAAAGATATGACGCAATTGACAGGTGACTCCCTCACAAGTCCCGGTTCCTTGGTTAAAATAACAGTTTTCTCACGATTTACAAATAGTTAGAAACATTTGGAATATTGTAAGTACTCAACTGAACAAAATATATAACACTGGCTTAGTGGTTTTTGGATATTTTACTGAAAAAATTTTACATAGTGCACCTTTAAAACACCACTGTACAAGTGACACTGCAGATCATGAGGATCTTCTTGGGATAGATTTTGATTGTTTATACACTTGTGTGGTTATAATTATTTCTGTTTACCATGCTGAACAGGTAGTAGTGGATTACACTTTATTTTTATGGCCTACTTTAGTCATTCTACTAACTATAAGTAATTTTGCTACATGTAAACAAAGTCTCATTAATTTGTGACTACATGTCACCTATACTTGCGAAATTACTTAGTCAAATGTTAAAAGTATTAAAAATATTAAAGGGATTGAGAAATCAACTTTCCCTTGAGCTTTTGATATATAAAAGGTCATGGTAATGTAAGAATATCCTGTAAGATTCAGAGCGGAAAACTTTCTTGTTAGTTAAGGAAAGGCTTTTATTGACACCAGACCTTGCAAAGACTACGACGTCAGAGTGTGGTGAAACACCGCCTCAACAGAAGAAGAACAATGCCTGATTCTGTAACCCCGCCCACCGACTCGTGCCTGACATGATAACATAGGTCTACCTGGAGATAATCCGGATCGAACTTCCAAGCAATAAACATGCCGCATAAGCTTCATTTGGATTCCAATATTATGAATGCATGGATGAACTTTATTTTTAATGAATATCCAGCTCACGTGGGGAAGACATTGTGCGTTTGTTCCTTCATTTCACCACGGATTCGTTTGTAAATAAGAGACTGGATTTGCAGACAGGATGAGATTACATGTAATGAATGAATGAAGCAACACACTAATGTGAGTAAAAATGTTTTTTATATGTGATAGTATTGCATTGTTACAGATCGTTTGTTATCTTTTGATTATGTGTACGTGTCTAACTGAACATAACTTCAGCACGCTGTCAAAGGCTGGAGAATCCTTTATTTGAGGTGTTGTGCTACGATTCACTGATCAGGACACTGACATGTAGCCTATGGGCCAGGGCTCGCAAAGCCCAACGTCCTGAATGCCCAAAGCCCAAAAGCTATGTGTTTTCCAGAAGGACTACCAAGTGTGTTGTTCACTTGATGACTGGCCTACTCCAAGAAAAACTGCCCAAAACATTAACTGCCCAAATAATTTGATAGAAATATTAGGTTTAAGTATTCACTGGTTTGAGGTCTACAGTAATTAATCAAATCAGTGAAATGAGACTCCTGTTATACATCAAGCTTCATAGAATGGCAATTTTAGTCGATAACAAAAGGATAAAGTGCTATTTTAACCCAGAATAATTTGTATGAGTAAGAATTGTACCCCTGGCCCACCTAAGCTAATGAATTCCTTGTGGTGCACAACCGAATTTAGTAAGTTCTTGTTTTTGGGGTGAACGAGTGCTGGTGATGACGGTGCAAATGCACACCGATATGTAGCTTTAGCTCAGGGTCAGTGTGGATGACCTCTCTCCTACTTTAAACTTCTAGATAGCATGACACAAGCATTCTCTGTCAATGCTATTGGTGCCCTGTACACCCGAGGCCACTATTTGTCTGTGAAGCTGAGCGGATGATTTATGCCCCGTCTATTGCAATGCATCCGTTCACCGATTTTCCCATTAGAGCTGTTTCCAGTACCACATAAAAAGCACATCTCCTCTTAATGCTTAAGATTCCCTCGTTTTCACAACATTAAGAATGGCCCAATCCCATAATGGCTAAATCGATGGCTGTCACTTCCTTTGTCTTTGAAACCCCATTGCCATCTCTCCCCCATGTCAAAGGTTTGGTTGGTTTGGCCTCGAGCGCTGCGCTCGATCGCTGACTGTCTTTCAGTTATCATTCCTCCTGGCTACTCTACAGAGAACACATTCGTTCTGCTGCACTGCAGCTCTGTGTCAGCCGCTGATCAATGAGGTGTCAGTTAAATGCTGGTGACACAGTTGGCACCCTGGTCTCCCCAATGATATTCATGGTCCATGTTTTAGTAGTTCATAGTATTGTTACAGAATGTGACTTTCACATTCTGACTAGTATGTCACTTACTTAATTTGTGCACGTGTCATTTTGTGCAGATGCAAGTAGTTAATATATCTCAAATGTATATATTGTGTTTGGGAGAGTTAATTAACCTGCTAGTAAAGTCCATTCACTTTGCAGCTTCAGCTCACACAGCTCAAGTCCCCAAAAGTCCCTTATTCAAAAAATATTATTAGTTCATTGGTAATGTCTTGTGGTGATCATTTTTGTTCTCCCCATATTTGGCCTGCTCAATCCTTGTCGTTGTGACCCAGAAACACATTTTGATTATGCACTGAATGAAAAATAGAATTATTGTTTCTACCCCCAACAGTTGTCAAGATACTGCATGATTTAAATAGTGGCTGTGGAAAAAAAATGTTTTTGAGAAAATGACCTCAAAATATTTTCAGACATTTTTAATGAAGGCATTAGATTCAAACATACATTAAAGGGATAGTTCACCCAAAAATGAAAATTACCCCATGATTTACTCACCCTCAAGCCATCCTAGGTGTATATGACATTCTTCTTTCAGACAAATAAAATCCTGGCTCTTCCAAGCATTATAATGGCAGTGAATGACAGCCCAAAATTTGAAGACCAAAAAAGTGCATTCATCCATTATAAAAGTAATCCATATGGCTCTTGGGGGTTAATAAAGGTCTTCTGAAGCGAATCGATGGGTTTTTGTAAGAAAAATATAAAAAAGTCAAATATCTAGCTTCCAGTGGACCGCCATCCATATTCAACATACAGCTCTGGAAAAAATTAAGAGAACACTTAACATTGATTTCTCTCTGAATGTTCCAGAGCTGTATATTTTGATGTTTGTTTATGTTTTTTCATGCTATAACACTGTACTATAATTGGTAGAAAAGTGGAAGAGATGATCAGTTCATGCTTGTTCAGCTACAGCATCTCTCTATGTTAAGAAAATGAACTCAATTTGAGACTTTGTGTTTATCAAAAATAACAAAACACAAACAAATTCTAAATTAGGGTTTTGTTTTGCTTAACGTGTTTCTCCACAAATGGCTCAGACTTCTGACTCAAAATTGAGAGAGTGCATCACATTTTCGTCAGCTGAATGAATGAACTAAATTCAGTGAATTATTGGCATAATACACATTTTCATAAAAAACACAAAAAAAAAAAACACCATATTAACATTTTTGTCAGTAATTTCATTGACAAGATTAAATATTGTTGGTACATTACCGTCTACTCTAGGACTCTCACACGCTCCCTCAAAACACAATCGCTTGACCTTGGTGCTCTTTGCTCCCTTGGTGATGTAATTATTGGTGTTTTCGGTACTGATTGGGACGGTGTTCTAAAAGTGCACTCAAGAATCAAGCTAAATTAGAACTGCCTGTTTTGCATATTTGATCAATGCATCAAAGATACAACCACTTCAGATCGGTGTCCCTTTTTGGGAAGCTATACATCAAGTGCACATGCCATATGTTTGCTGCACATCCATTTTTTTTTTTACAGTGCCTTAAATCATCCATTTCATTCCTAGTTATTCTCTTGCACTCCAAGTGAAGAGGTTTGGTGGCCTTCTTTGGCAGGCATATGTGAAATGTGAAAATAAGACTTCTTGATGGCAATCAGTTTGAAGTGTTTGGTGAAAAATAAGCTGGACAGCGGGGATGACGAGATGGATGCATGGGCAATGGTGGAAAGGCGATGAGAATCAATGAGGCACCAGGGCTGGAGTCTCACACATTTGGCTCTCATTACAAGGCTGCACTGCAGCAGAGCCAGGAGACGTCAGGAATCATACAGGATTGTGTTGGCTGATCAAGGAGGCCGTGTGCTGGGTTGGCCGCAGCGGGGGGTCTGTCGACTGAGGCATCTGAAGTTGTGACACCCGCTGGGGACACACAGACAGGTGTCTAACTGTCGCAGGAAGTTTCTGCGACAGCAGTGGAGGATGGGGATGGTTTTGCACTTGAGGAACCAGTGACGGTGTGTGAATAATGAAAGTATTATGATGCTGTGGGTAAAATCTGTTTGTCTTTAAGACAGTTCTAGGCCTTTTGAAGAAGTTTGAATGACATAATGTAATGAGCATAATTTAAATGTAAAAATTTCAAGGTGAATGAATGCCTACTGGAGGCCTTTATCAGGAGTCATGCACGAGATCCACTTAAGATTCCTACATAGTTATGCATAAACCATTTAAATGCATTGAATATGACACAGTAACTGGATGGAAGATGAGATGACTCAACTCTTAATCTGTCACATGATGGTCAATGAAATGTCACAGCAATCCTAATAGAACCCAGTGGTACTTCATCTGAGAACCATCATGTGTATTTACTAAATAACAGAATGTGTTTTTCACCTATTTGGCCCTAAATCTCTAGAATCTTTGAACGAATAGGCTGATTTCTACATTTCAAATGTTATAATGCAAATGAAAATGGGTCTCACGCTGTCTTTTTCCATTTCTCTCCCTCTTTTTATCTTTTTAGGTCCCTTTTCGCCATCTTGTGTGTCTCTGTGTCTCCCTCTCCCTTTATGGACGTACAATCATGATTTGTTCTGAAGTAGTTCAGACCATTAACTCATTTGAAATTCATCCTCTTTCCCTTTCACACTCAAATTACCATGAATGCAAAATTATATACTCAGATGCAACAGGCAAAAATGCGTGGCTACAACAATCAGTCTTCTGCTGTTGTGAAAAAGCATTTAGATGAATGCAGCAGCCAAGTGGATGGAGCAGTTGGAATGTTTAAAATATTAGTGATGCTGTGTTTGAGTATTATGGCGGAAATATTTAGAAAACCCATACCACCAAACCGGTCCTATTTTTACCTATTTAACCACTTTATATGTATTCCTGAGATGTACCTACTGTCCTGGATTGTGGAGAATACTATTACATACATACATATATATATATATACAAACCCGATTCCAAAAAACTTGGGACACTGTACAAATTGTGAATAAAAAAGGAATGCAATAATTTACAAATCTCATAAACTTATATTTATTCACAATAGAATATAGATAACATATCAAATGTTGAAAGTGAGACATTTTGAAATGTCATGCCAAATATTGGCTCATTTTAGATTTCATGAGAGCTACACATTCCAAAAAAGTTGGGACGGGTAGCAATAAGAGGCCGGAAAAGTTAAATGTACATATATGGAACAGCTGGAGGACCAATTTGCAACTTATTAGGTCAATTGGCAACATGATTGGGTATAAAAAGAGCCTCTCAGAGTGGCAGTGTCTCTCAGAAGTCAAGATGGGCAGAAGATCACCAATTCCCCCAATGCTGCGGCCAAAAATAGTGGAGCAATATCAGAAAGGAGTTTCTCAGAGAAAAATTGCAAAGAGTTTGAAGTTATCATCATCTACAGTGCATAATATCATCCAAAGATTCAGAGAATCTGGAACAATCTCTGTGCGTAAGGGTCAAGGCCGGAAAACCATACTGGATGCCGTGATCTTCAGGCCCTTAGACGGCACTGCATCACATACAGGAATGCTACTGTAATGGAAATCACAACATGGGTTCAGGAATACTTCCAGAAAACATTGTCGGTGAACACAATCCACTGTGCCATTCACCGTTGCTGGCTAAAACTCTATAGGTCAAAAAAGAAGCCATATCTAAACATGACCCAGAAGCGCAGGCGTTTTCTCTGGGCCAAGGCTCATTTAAAATGGACTGTGGCAAAGTGGCAAACTGTTCTGTGGTCAGACGAATCAAAATTTGAAGTTCTTTTTGGAAAACTGGGACGCCATGTCATCCGGACTAAAGAGGACAAGGACAACCCAAGTCGTTCTCAGTGCTCGGTTCAGAAGCCTGCATCTCTGATGGTGTGGGGTTGCATGAGTGCGTGTGGCATGGGCAGCTTACACATCTGGAAAGGCACCATCAATGCTGAAAGGTATATCTAAGTTCTAGAACAACATATGCTCCCATCCAGACGTCGTCTCTTTCAGGAAAGACCTTGCATTTTCCAACATGACAATGCCAGACCACATACTGCATCAATTACAACATCATGGCTGCATAGAAGAAGGATCCGGGTACTGAAATGGCCAGCCTGCAGTCCAGATCTTTCACCCATAGAAAACATTTGGCGCATCATAAAAAGGAAGATGCGACAAAGAAGACCTAAGACAGTTGAGCAATTAGAAGCCTGCATTAGACAAGAATGGGACAACATTCCTATTCTTAAACTTGAGCAACTCGTCTTGTTGAAAAGTAATCGAGAACCAAAATTCAGAACCTCTAATCGACGTAATATATTATTATAATATTATTTCGGTTTTAGTCACATGACTCTGCCCTGTCAGTTACATCAAGTGCAGTTTGCAGACACATGGAAAGATTCAGGAGAAGTTAACTTTGTTAATGCAATCTGGATGCTCAGAATTACAATGGTAATTACACAGTTTATACAGGTAAGTTAATTGCCGTTCTTATATGCGCTGCTACACGCACACCGCGCGCACAAGCCCCGAAGCTAGATCACTTTCACTTGTGTCCTCATGAAGCTTGTCAATTAAATGCGTTTAAAGGCTTGTCAGTTTGAACATTCAAGCAATTTTACACTAGTCAAGAACAACAACATGGCAAACATCTCCGTTCAGTGCATGCTCGTGAGCTTTTTTCTGTGACACAGAGAGCCGAGTCGTGTCTCTGACAACACACGTATACAGACAATAGCTCGCACATCACATGAAGATCATGTGCAGAAACTCAATGTCAACGCTGTCCTGTGATTCATCACTAAAGTAGCTTAGAAACTCAACCATCATAGCATAAATTTGTCTACCTTTGAAGTAACTACAAACCACAGCTTCATAATTAATAGAGACAGTATGACTAATTCACACACACAATCATTTTCTTATTAATGTATTCAAATAAATGAAATGTAGGCCTACTATGCTAATTTATCTGTATCTGATGTACAACAAACATACATCTGGAAGATATATTACGACCCATAGACAAGTTTCCTTCAAGTATTTTAAAATCACAAAGAAATGCACTTTTTCAGTAGAAAAAAAATCCTACCTTTAATAGTTGAACATATTTACAGTACAAACCTTATCAGTGAACTATGAGGGCAAAAAACAAAAAAACAAAAAGGAAAGCAAAAAGAGCAAAATAATTGTTCATTAATCATATACATATATTATATTACACAGCTCTGGAAAAAATTAAGAGACCACTTAATATTGATTTCTCAATGTTAAGTGGTCTCTTAATTTTTTCCAGAGCTGTACACACACACACACACACACACACACACACACACACACACACACACACACACACACACACACACACACACACACACACACAGCTCAAAAAATTAAGGGAACACTTAGTCATCACAGTATAACACCAAGTCAATTAAACTTCAGGGATATCAATCTGTCCATTTAGGAAGCATAAGTGATTGTGAATCAGTTTCACTCACTTTGGTGCAAATGAAAGTGACAATAGGTGCATTAGAGAGGCAACAAGAAGACAACCCCCCAAAAGGGAATGATTTTGCAGATGGTGGCCATAGACAATTGTTATCTCCTTATTCTTCCTGACTGATTTGTCTTTAGTTTTGTTAAGCTACTGTCTGTAGCATGAGGCAGTACCTGCACAGGCAGTCCTGCTTCTCCAGGATGGCACATCCATACGTGCCATCGCATGGAGGTTGTGGTGTGTCTCCCAGCATAGTTTCAAGAGCATAGAGGAGATATCAGGAGAATGTCCGTTACACGAAAGCGAGCTGGGCAGGGATGTAGAAGGGTCACAACCCAGCAGTAGGACCGGTATCTGCTCCTTTGTGCAAGGAGTAACAGGAGGAGCGCTGCCAGAGCCCTACAAAATTACCTCCAGTAGGGTACTGCTGTGCATGTTTCTGACCAAACTGTCAGAAACAGACTTCATGAGGGTGGCATGAGGGCCTGATGTCCTCTAGTGGGACCTGTGCTCACAGCTCAGCATCGTGCAGCTTGATTGGCATTTGCCAGAGAACATCAGAATTCAAGTCCACCATTGGTGCCCCGTTCTCTTCACGGATGAGAGCAGGTTCACACTGAGCAGTGAAAGAGTCTGGAGATGCCATGGGGAACGCTATGCTGCATGCAACAACATCCAGCATGACTGGTTTAGGGGTGGGTCAGTAATGGTCTGTGAAGTAATATCCTTGGAGGGTCGTCCAGACCTCCACGTGCTAGCGCAAAATATGTGTGTGTGTGTATATATATCTATATATTCCTTGGTAATTATTCCAAAATTTGACCTTTTATATATGCGTCATATTGGTGTAATGGTGGCAAATATCCAAAGGGTTTGACTATATGCTGCCAGCCAATCCCATTGCTGCTTTAGATGACATTAGTACAGCAGCATATAAAGGTCAGTTGCCTAAATTATCCCTGATGGTATTTCTGAACTGTCTTTATACTCCTGATTCATAATGTTTATCCTCACAAAGTTTTTATGATGTAATCTTTAATAAATTCATTACATGCACATTTTATACCATTCATTTGTAAGTTGCTATGAAAAAAAAAAAAAAGTCTGCTAAATGAATAAATGCAAATCTAAAAGCACGTGTCAGGCAATAACACTTTCAGTTCACTCATGAGCAATATGGCATTTGCTCCATTAAATGTTACAGCATATATGCCACAGTCAAACTTTATGGGGCGTAAGCTAGCCTATCCTGAAGCAAGTGCAGATAGGAAATGCACTGTATGTCATTCTTGTCAACTCACTCTGAGACCATCCCTATTCTATGTCTCCAAAGGCCTAAAGGTCTTACCTGCAGGCTAGGCTTCCTGATGATTAGCATTAGTACCCAGTACGACAGCCACCTTCCCCTGTGTGCATCTGCCCTGGCTTCATTACCACCCACCTTTGTAGTAGGAACCTCCACCAGCTCATGCATGCAGGCGTCCCACAGGGGAGCAGCAGCTTAAATGATCTGGATGCATGGTAATTAGGTTATTTTCTCCACTGTCAAACATGAGAGTGGCTGACAGGGAGCATAAAGGCAAAAAAACAAACACAGGCACACACACGCGCACATAGGCTGTCAAACCTCAAAGGTATGCTTACAAATTAGTTGCATTTCAGAGGTAAATACTTTTGAGATCCTCACCGGGTGCATGAGAGAATTGAGTTGTATCTGAGGAGTCTTTTTGCATAAGAGGAAGTTAGGGTTGCAAATTGAACTAGCTCCAAGATGGGGAAAAAAACATCCTTCTGACTATTTTCATATTTGGCCTTAATTTAATAAATGAGTAAAAGTCCTGTCCTATGTTTCTCTTCTCTGACATTGATGTACAACATTGTGTTATATTTACCATACTGATTCTTTTGTTCATATTTGGTCATAAGTCTCAGTATGCAAACGTACTGTATTCAGATATATTTGATAGAATTTTGAGTTAATATTGTGTAAAATGAAAATGTAATTTTATTTATTTCACTGACTTATACAGTGCAGTGGGGTCCAAAAACCTGAGAGAACATTGAAAATGTAGGGTTTTTCCTTTCATTTTAACTAGACAATAAACTATGCAAATCCACTTCCACCTAACAGAGAAAAAAAGGTAATTGCAAGATAAAATAACAAATGAGTAATTAAAGTCACAATGTGAGATATTAAATCACATTTACAAGAAACAAAAAGTCATAATTACCTTTGGGGAGAAATTGGTGTCAATAACAGGATTTAGCTAAGCATATTTAAAATAAAAAATAACTATTTGGAATTCTACACTATTTCTCACTCATCAAATGATCAATGTGATGTGTTCATGTAGCTCGAGTGCTGCTTTTTAAATGAATTAAAACAATGAAGAATAATTACATTTAAAAACTTTTGATTTAACTCAGTGCATCACAGCGTGGTATGGGAACAGCACCAGTCATGACCGCAAAGCCCTGCAAAGAGTCGTGCGCTTATCCGAGCGTATCTCAGGGTCAGCTCTCCCGTCTCTGCAGGACGTCTACACCAAACGCTGCAAAGGTAGAGCTACCAAGATCATCAAGGACTCTAATCACCCTGCAAACCCTCATTTCACGCTGCTGCCATCTGGTAAGCGCTTCCGAAGCCTGATGGCCAAAACTGAGAGACTCAGGAGGAGCTTCTTCCCCCAGGCCATCAGACTCCTGAACTCAGTCACTTAACATCACGTGACTTCACTTCAGGATAAACATACTGACATTGCACTGCACTTTCTTGTTCTTGTTGTTACTGTGTAACAACCTGTTATAAACCTGTTTGCACATTATACTCTTATACATTTGTTAACCACATATTTATAAGTCTACAGTTTACTCACTGCACAGTCTACTTCAATTATTTTATTCCACTTTATCCTTATTTTTTACCTTTTTTTCTCTTGACTTGATTATTTATAATTCTACAGATATATATATATATATATATATATATATATATATATATATATATATATATATATATATATAGTACTTTTTTTATCCTATTTCTATATAATTTCCTCCTTGTGTTTTTAACTGTGAATTTGCACTGTCCATGGAGCGGACCTGTTTACATTTCACTGCCGGTTGTATATTCTGTATATAACTGTGTATGTGACAAATAAAACTCTTGAATCTTGAATCTTGAATTAATGATTAAAAATTTTTTTTTAATAAAAATACAAAATACATAATTTCAGGCTGTGTACCCAACTGTGTATACTACGCTCTGAATATATTCTCTCAGTCATTAAAATAAACCATATTAATGACCACTAATTGAGAGACATTCTGCGCAGTTGGATAAGGCCAAGCTCGTGTCAGGATTGGTCAGGATTGGTCTCGTGTCTCTCTTCCATTTATGCAGTGCCTGGAACAGCAGCATCCAGCTTTCCAAAGGGTCATTCAGACTCTGAGGGTCTCCTACCGCAAAAGCCGGATTAGCTCTGACCTAATGAGTTGTGCAGGCCAGAGAGCTCCCGTCTGCTCCTCTAATCCACAGCCAAAGGAGCGCCACTGCAACTGGCCCAGTAAGCAGCACCCAACGGCAGCGTTAGGCTCTCAAACACAGCTTGAATACCTGTATACCTCATTATATTCCCAGCCTTTGTTTATTTCTGCCAGGCTATTATGGAAAATGCCACTGAAAATGTGTGACATTTACTAAATTTGCTTTCCTCCGCAGTGATACTGTTCGAGCACAAAAGGCTAAAGACAAAGTTTTAAAATAATCCCTCGGAGGAATGCAGCATTACAGGCGTAATACTTCTGATATCAGCATTTGCATCTCATAGGATATGAATACCAAAGAGTCGTGTTTGATATATGAGTTTTTTTTTTGGTGGTAAATTTCAAAATGCAAGCCAGCATTTGATGCCACCAAGAGTAGAGAGAGCGTTTAGTCCTCAGTAGAGTTGACCTTTTGTAACCCTCGACGAGCAACAATGCTTTGCTGGGGCACAAAATACATTAATATTCTTTGTATGGAAACAGAGCCAACCTGCAGTGAAGCCATCACATTGTTTTAAAAGACCAGTGGTACTCTGTTTCGAATGCCACGGCAGGATATGGGCTGAGGCCGGGTCACCCCCTGCCTCGCCCTCTGTCCGATGCAGTCTGGAGCGCACTACCCATCAGCTCTCTGCTCCACCGCACACACAAACATCCTCAAAAAATATCCATCTCCCCCCTACACATTTCAGTGCAGCATTTACTTGGGACACGGAGGAAAGACGTGACTGGGTTGTGAATGACGGAGCCTCCCGATGTCCTGAAAATGCCTGAGAAACAAATGAGTGACTTGTTCGGCACTATATTGATCACGAGTGTCTGATCAGCTCTCATTATAATAAAGAGAAGGGTCAAATGGTTTATTTGTTAATTTGAGGTGACAGGATGAACTGTCTTCTGCTGATTTATGAGAGGATAATCATTTTAAAAATCACCCTGTGAGCTCATCGTTTTTGATCATTTTTCCTCATCCAGTACATTCGGCCCCCTCGCTTATCCTATTACGAAGCCTGCAAATTGCGTATCTAATTGAGTCCTACTCTGCTTTCTAGACAACAGAGGCTTTATGCAGACTGTCGAGGACTGAGGCTGCAACCGCAAATGACTCAAAACGGTGCAAAAATACAAATAACTAATTTCACTCATCCAGCTTTAGTTAAAAATCCACTCACGCAACAGTGCTTGGTCTCACTTAAGGGACCATCTGCCATTTTTTTTTTTACCTTGTCTGTGTCGATTGGTAATTGCATGCTGTTTACTGATTTCTGTCGCTGCACTGCTGGTGACCCCAGCCCCCACCCAAAGCACAGCCTGGACGGTCCTGCCGTCATTGATGATGATGATGATGATGATGATGGCCCACTCCCCTGTGATTAAACCGCGTGAACATCTGCGCATGCTCACGATGTCAACATCTGTGCCCTGTTCTCCTCCTCCACCCTGAAAGGCTGATCACGCCCAATAGTGTTGTTATGGTTAATTAAAACAAAAACTATAAAAAAAATCTACACTGTCAGAAAAAAAGGTACATTGCTGTCACTGGGGCGGTACCCTAAGGTACAAAACCGAAAAGGTACTAATATGTACCTTTAAGGTACTAATACACACTCTTAAAGTACTGATATGTAGCTTTTAAGGTACTAATATGTACCATTTAGGGGTGAGTAAGGTACAAAGATGTACCTTTTCACTTTTGTACTTTAGGGTACCGCCCCAGTGACAGCACTCTTTTTGAGTGCTGAGAGTATATATATATATATATATATATATATATATATATATATATATATATATATATATATATATATATATATATATATATATATATATAATGATAGATTGCAATATTCCATAGAATTGTCAATTTTGTTAGTGTTTTTTTAATAAATAATTTAATTATAAAATGATTCTATGCACATTATTTTTTATTTTTTATTTCATCCATTATCTTCCGCTTATCCGGGCCGGTTCGCGGGGGCAACAGTCTAAGCAGAGACGCCCAGACTTCCCTCTCCCTAGCCACTTCCTTCAGCTCTTCCGGGGGAACCCCGAGGCGTTCCCAGGCCAGCCGGGAGACATAATCCCTCCAGCGTGTCCTAGGCCTTCCCCGGGGCCTCCTCCCGGTGGGACATGCCCGAAACACCTCCCCAGGAAGGCGTCCAGGAGGCATCCGAAATAGATGCCCGAGCCACCTCAACTGGCTCCTCTCGATGTGGAGGAGCAACGGCTCTACTCTGAGCTCCTCCCGAGTAACTGAGCTTCTCACCCTATCTCTAAGGGAGCGCCCAGCAACCCTGGGGAGAAAGCTAATTTCGGCCGCCTGTATCCGGGATCTTGTCCTTTCGGTCATGACCCACAGCTCATGACCATAGGTGAGAGTAGGAATGTAGATTGACCAGTAAATCGAGAGCTTCGTCTTACAGCTCAGCTCCTTCTTCACCACGACAGACCGGTACATCGACTGCATTACTGCAGAAGCTGCACGGATCCGGCTGTCAATCTCCCGTTCCATCCTTCCCTCACTCGTGAACAAGACCCCAAGATACCTGAACTCCTCCACCTGAGGCAGAAACTCTCCACCAACCTGAAGTGGGCAAGCCACCCTTTTCCGACTGAGAACCATGGCCTCGGATTTGGAGGTGCTGATTCTCATCCCGGCCGCTTCACACTCGGGCTGCAAACCGCCCCAGTGCACGCTGAAGGTCCTGGTCTGAGGAGGCCAACATGACAACGTCATCTGCAAAAAGCAGCGACGAAATCATGTGGTTCCCAAACTGGACACCCTCCGGCCCTTGGCTGCGCCTAGAAATTCTGTCCATAAAAATTATAAACAGAACCGGTGACAAAGGGCAGCCCTGCCGGAGTCCAACATGCACCGGGAACAAGTCCGACTTGCTGCCGGCAATGCGGACCAAGCTCCTGCTCGTCGCACAGGGACCAAACAGCCTAAGCAAGGGCCCGTGATTCCCAGAGCACCCTCCACAGGACGCCCACGAGGACACAGTCGAATGCCTTCTCCAAATCCACAAAACACATGTGGATTGGTTGGGCAAACTCCCATGAACCCTCCAGCACCCTGGAAAGGGTATAGAGCTGGTCCAGTGTTCCACGACCGGGACGAAAACCACACTGTTCCTCCTGAATCCGAGGTTCCACCATCGGCCGAATTCTCCTCTCCAGTACCCTGGCATAGACTTTCCCGGGGAGGCTGAGAAGTGTGATCCCCCTGTAGTTGGAACACACTCTCCGGTCCCCCTTCTTGAAAAGAGGGACCACCACCCCGGTCTGCCAGAGGTCCAGAGGCACTGTCCCCAACCGCCACACGATGTTGCAGAGGCGTGTCAGCCAAGACAGCCCCACAACATCCAGAGACTTGAGGTACTCAGGGCGGATCTCATCGATCCCCGGTGCCTTGCCACCGAGGAGCTTTTTAACTACATCGATGACTTCAGCCCGGGTGATGGATGAATCCACCTCTGAGCCCTCAGCCACTGCTTTGTCAATAGAAGACGTGTTGGTGGGATTGAGGAGATCCTCAAAGTATTCCTTCCACCGTCCAAGGATATCCCCAGTTGAGGTCAACAGCTGCCCATCTCCACTGTAAACAGTGTTGGTAGGGCACTGCTTCCCCCTCCTGAGGCGGCGAACGGTTTGCCAGAATCTCTTCGAGGCCAACCGATAGTCTTTCTCCATGGCCTCACTGAACTCCTTCCAGGCCCGATTTTTTGCCTCCACAACTATCCGGGCTGCAGTCCGCTTGGTCTGCCTGTACCCGTCAGCTGCCTCAGGAGTCCCACAAGCCAACCAGGCCCGATAGGACTCCTTCTTCAGCTTGACGGCATTCCTTACTTCCGGTGTCCACCACCGGGTTCGGGGATTTCCGCCTCGACAGGCACCGGAGACCTTATGGCCACAGCTCTGAGCAGCCGTGTCGACAAGGGAGGTGGAGAACATGGTCCACTCAGACTCAATATCTCCAAACTCCCTCGGGATCCGGTCGAAGCTCTGTTGGAGGTGGGAGTTGAAGATCTCTCTGACAGGGGGCTCGGCCAAACGTTCCCAACAGACCCTCACAGTACGTTTGGGTCTCCGAGTCTGTCTAGCTTCCTCCCCCACCATCGGATCCAACTCACCACCAGGTGGTGATCAGTTGACAGCTCCGCCCCTCTCTTCACCCGAGTGTCCAAGACATACGGCCGGAGGTCAGATGAGACGTCCACAAAGTCGATCATCGACCTCCGGTCTAGGGTGTCCTGGTGCCACGTGCACTGATGGACACCCTTATGCTTGAACATGGTGTTTGTTATGGATAAGCCGTGACTAGCACAGAAATCCAATAACAGAACACCACTCGGGTTCAGATCAGGGGGGCCGTTCCTCCCAATCACGCCCCTCCAGGTATCACTGTCATTGCCCACGTGTGCGTTGAAGTCCCCCAGTAGAATGATGGAGTCTCCAGTTGGAGCACTTTCCGACACCCCTCCCAGAGACCCCATTAGGGCCGGGTACTCCGCACTGCCGTTTGGCCCGTAGGCACATACGACAGTGAGAGACCTATCCCCTACCCGGCGCAGGGAAGCGACCCTCTCATTCACCGGGTTGAACTCCAACACATGGCAGCTGAGCTGGGGGGCTATAAGCAAACCCACTCCAGCCCACCGCCTCTCACCATGGGCAACTCCAGAGTGGTAGAGAGTCCAGCCTCTCTCAAGAAGTGTGGTTCCAGAGCCCAAGCTGTGCGTGGAAGTGAGCCCGACTATCTCTAGCCGGTACCTCTCAACCTCCCGCACAAGCTCAGGCTCCTTCCCCGCCAGCGAGGTGACATTCCATGTCCCTAAAGCCAGTTTCCGTGTCCAGAGATCGGGTCGTCGGGGGTACGAGCCCCAACCCCGGGCCTGGCTCCAGGGTGGGGCCCCGGCTGCGCCATGCCGGGCGACGTCTCGGTCCTTGTTTTAATTAGACTCATATTGGGTTTGTGAACTGCTCTTAGTCTGGCCCATCACCAAGGACCTGTTTGCCTTGGGAGACCCTACCAGGGGCATATAGCCCCAGACAACATAGCTCCCAGGGTCATTCGGGTACTCAAACCCCTCCACCACGATAAGGTGACAGTTCAAGGAGAGGTTTTATTTGCCTCAATATTTAATCAAATGAACTTCCCATTCCTCTTACAAATGACATTTCTTCTCTGATGATGTGATCACAGGTGTGGGGGCAAACACTTTTTTTTCCTCATTCAAGAAGGCGTTTCACAAAAGGGAAGAAAAGACTATCGTTTCATGCCAACTTTAAAATGACTAAAACTAAAATAAAGCTATATAGCTATATTTAACAACTAAAACAAATTACAAAAGCACAAAACAAAAAATGACTATAACAACTAAAATGAACATGAAAACTGAAAAAATAAGAACTATTTAAAGCATTAATAAAAACGATATAAGCGATACTAAAATAACAACTCGGTTCAGATGGACGACAAAAGTCCACACACTCCTTCAGATGCACACAAAACTTTTGATGCTTTACACTTTTTCTCCTGCGCACCACAGAATACATACAGTATATAAAAGGAGAGAGTAGAAAAATCCCAGGATATAAGGATTGACGCACAAATCCTCTGCGAGATTTAAAAAGATACAACTTTGTCGGGGGTTAAGCCGGGACTTCCTCACTCTCGTGCGGATGCTGGATTCTCACTGTAGAGGATTAGGGGGCAGAATGCGTGAGAATACACCAAGAGACCTGCTGAAATGATAGAGGGACTTGTAGCAAGGCTGCTGTAGCTCAGAGTTAATGGTGGGAAGAGAGGAGAAGGAGGAGGAGGAGGAGGAGGAGGAGGACGACGAATAAGGCGCACACAGCTGTCACTGTGGCCTCTTTCGTCTCCAGGGCTGCTTGGACTTTTCATGTGCTGCTGGCATCTTGATCTCTTTATGGATGTCATATTGCTCCACACTGTGTGTATGTGTTTGTAAGAGGGAGATGGAGAAATGTGTGAGGGTGATGAATGTCAGAGAGTTTGTTGTAGGAGTTAACATTGCTGGTATGAGCAGAAAAGTTTGTGTGTGTATAAGTGACAGAACGACATAAGAACATTGTTTCACTCTGCTGTGCTGTGCTGTGCTGTGCTGTGCTGTGCTGTGCATGAATATGTGTATGACAATTAAGTGTAGCATAGGGATGGTGAGAAAAAGTGGATCTAAATGTAGCTTATAACAAGAATATGAAAAGGAGACAATAAGCAATAAAACTTGGCAAGAAAACAAAAGGAAGAGATCTGACTAACACAAAGGCATTTAGGAGGGTGTGTGTGTACAGTACATACACACACACACACACAAGGTATGATCAAGGGAAAAATTCTACATTCTAAATCTCTAATTTTTTTCCATTACACCCTATAATCATAATGGATGCCACAGGATGCATACAAAAACTCATAATATAGTAGTCTTGAATTCAATGAATAACCTTAGTTTCAATACTTTTAATCATCAAATAATTATTTATATGTAGAGATACTAAAATTTTAATTTAATATTATCCATATAATTATATAATTCATCTAGCCTGACGTCATCATACTCAGTTCTAGTCAGAATATGAGTCTGATACTGCTCCATTGGGCTGTAATTTTGGGGCGTGTTTCAACCGAATCAGGAAAGAAAACGCTTCTGCACTCAACTGGATAGACATACAACCAATCAGAGCAACGGAGTAAGTGATGCATGTTGAGCGACGCATAAGGTGTGTTCCATTCGACAGGGTCCCTACACAGTGCACGGTATATCAGTTGAAGTGGACTTCGCTGATAATAATGCTCATTTGGAACGCCCTGCAATGTAATCAAAGAAAGGCAACGTCGGGGTCGCGCAGATTATGAACAACTCCTGTTCGGGCATAGTTACTCCACAATGGATCAAGTCCAGACCGAACTTCCCAACCTCAAATGTTGTGGGCGGGGCTAAATTCAGCTGGCATCCAGGCTATAATTAATCAGAATATCCCAGTTTGGTGTCTTTAAAAAAAAATATATATATATTGCTTTTTTTCCAGCAAGGATGCATTATATTATGGAAGCTTGTTTCCGCCACAGAATAAAAATTTCAAAAGATAATTGCGACTTTTTATTGCAGAATTATGAGTTTACATCTTGCAATTGTGAGTTATAAAGCCAGAATTGTGTGATATGAAGTCAAAATTGTGAGATATAGTCAGAATTGTGTGATATAAAGTCAGAATTGTGAGATACACTCACCTAAAGGATTATTAGGAACACCATACTAATACTGTGTTTGACCCCCTTTCGGCTTCAGAACTGCCTTAATTCTACGTGGCATTGATTCAACAAGGTGCTGAAAGCATTCTTTAGAAATGTTGGCCCATATTGATAGGATAGCATCTTGCAGTTGATGGAGATTTGTGGGATGCACATCCAAGACACGAAGCTCCCGTTCCACCACATCCCAAAGATGCTCTATTGGGTTGAGATCTGGTGACTGTGGGGGCCATTTTAGTACAGTGAACTCATTGTCATGTTCAAGAAATTAATTTGAAATGATTCAAGCTTTGTGACATGGTGCATTATCCTGCTGGAAGTAGCCATCAGAGAATGGGTACATGGTGGCCATAAAGGGATGGACATGGTCAGAAACAATGCTCAGGTAGGCCGTGGCATTTAAACGATGCCCAGTTGGCACTAAGGGGCCTAAAGTGTGCCAAGAAAACATCCCCCACACCATTACACCAGCACCACCAGCCTGCACAGTGGTAACAAGGCATGATGGATCCATGTTCTCATTCTGTTTACGCCAAATTCTGACTCTACCATCTGAATGTCTCAACAGAAATCGAGACTCATCAGACCAGGCAACATTTTTCCAGTCTTCAACTGTCCAATTTTGGTGAGCTTGTGCAAATTGTAGCCTCTTTTTCCTATTTGTAGTGGAGCTGAGTGGTACCCGGTGGGGTCTTCTGCTGTTGTAGCCCATCCGCCTCAAGGTTGTGCGTGTTGTGGCTTCACAAATGCTTCTCTGCATACCTCAGTTGTAACGAGTGGTTATTTCAGTCAAAGTTGCTCTTCTATCAGCTTGAATCAGTCGGCCCATTCTCCTCTGACCTCTAACATCAACAAGGTATTTTCGCCCACAGGACTGCCGCATACTGGATGTTTTTCCCTTTTCACACCATTCTTTGTAAACCCTAGAAATGGTTGTTCGTGAAAATCCCAGTAACTGAGCAGATTGTGAAATACTGGCCCGTCTGGCACCAACAACCATGCCACGCTCAAAATTGCTTAAATCACCTTTCTTTCTCATTCTGACATTCCGTTTGGAGTTCAGGAGATTGTCTTGACCAGGACCACACCCCTAAATGCATTGAAGCAACTGCCATGTGATTGGTTGATTAGATAATTGTATTAATGAGAAATTGAACAGGTGTTCCTAATAATCCTTTAGGTGAGTGTATAGTCAGAATTGTGTTATAAATTTAGAACGATGTGATATAAAGTCAGAATTGTGTGACATAAACTTGTAATTCTGACTTTATAACTCACAATTCTGACTTCTTTTCTCAGAACTACGTGAAATAAAGTCAATTGTGACTATCACTAAATTCTGACTGTATATCAAACAATTCTGACTTTATATCACGCAATTCTGACTGTATATCAAACAATTCTGACTTTATATCACATAATTCTGACTTTATATCAAACAATTCTGACTTTATATCACTCAATTCTGACTTTATATCACACAATTCTGACTTTATATCTCACAATTCTGACTTTATATCAAACAATTCTGACTTTATATCACACAATTCTGACTTTATATAAACAATTCTGACTTTATATCAAACAATTCTGACTTTATATCAAACAATTCTGACTTTATATCACGCAATTCTGACTTTATATCAAACAATTCTGACTTTATATCAGGCAATTCTGACTTTATATCACACAATTCTGACTTTATATCTCACAATTCTGACTTTATATCAAACAATTCTGACTTTATATCATAATTCTGACTTTATATCACGCATAATTCTGACTTTATATCAAGCAATTCTGACTTTATATCAAACAATTCTGACTTTATATCAAACAATTCTGACTTTATATCAAACAATTCTGACTTTATATCACGCAATTCTGACTTTATATCAAACAATTCTGACTTTATATCACACAATTCTGACTTTATATCAAACAATTCTGACTTTATATCACGCAATTCTGACTTTATGTCAAACAATTCTGACTTTATATCACACAATTCTGACTTTATATCACACAATTCTGACTTTATATCAAACAATTCTGACTTTATATCACACAATTCTGACTTTATATCAAACAATTCTGACTTTATATCAAACAATTCTGACTTTATATCACGCAATTCTGACTTTATATCAAACAATTCTGACTTTATATCACACAATTCTGACTTTATATCACGCAATTCTGACTTTATAACAAACAATTCTGACTTTATATCACACAATTCTGACTTTATATCAAACAATTCTGACTTTATAACAAACAATTCTGACTTTATATCACACAATTCTGACTTTATATCAAACAATTCTGACTTTATATCAAACAATTCTGACTTTATATCACGCAATTCTGACTTTATATCACACAATTCTGACTTTATATCAAACAATTCTGACTTTATATCAAACAATTCTGACTTTATATCACGCAATTCTGACTTTTATATCAAACAATTCTGACTTTATATCACACAATTCTGACTTTATATCACGCAATTCTGACTTTATATCAAACAATTCTGACTTTATATCACACAATTCTGACTTTATATCAAACAATTCTGACTTTATATCAAACAATTCTGACTTTATATCACATAATTCTGACTTTATGTCAAACAATTCTGACTTTATATCACACAATTCTGACTTTATATCACACAATTCTGACTTTATATCAAACAATTCTGACTTTATATCACACAATTCTGACTTTATATCAAACAATTCTGACTTTATATCAAACAATTCTGACTTTATATCACGCAATTCTGACTTTATATCAAACAATTCTGACTTTATATCACACAATTCTGACTTTATATCACGCAATTCTGACTTTATAACAAACAATTCTGACTTTATATCACACAATTCTGACTTTATATCAAACAATTCTGACTTTATATCACACAATTCTGACTTTATATCAAACAATTCTGACTTTATATCAAACAATTCTGACTTTATATCACGCAATTCTGACTTTATATCAAGCAATTCTGACTTTATATCAGGCAATTCTGACTTTATATCACACAATTCTGACTTTATATCTCACAATTCTGACTTTATATCAAACAATTCTGACTTTATATCAAACAATTCTGACTTTATATCACGCAATTCTGACTTTATATCACGCAATTCTGACTTTATATCAAGCAATTCTGACTTTATATCAAACAATTCTGACTTTATATCAAACAATTCTGACTTTATATCAAACAATTCTGACTTTATATCACGCAATTCTGACTTTATATCAAACAATTCTGACTTTATATCACGCAATTCTGACTTTATATCAAACAATTCTGACTTTATATCAAACAATTCTGACTTTATATCAAACAATTCTGACTTTATATCACACAATTCTGACTTTATATCAAACAATTCTGACTTTATAACAAACAATTCTGACTTTATATCACACAATTCTGACTTTATATCAAACAATTCTGACTTTATATCAAACAATTCTGACTTTATATCAAACAATTCTGACTTTATATCAAACAATTCTGACTTTATATCAAACAATTCTGACTTTATATCACGCAATTCTGACTTTATATCAAACAATTCTGACTTTATATCATAATTCTGACTTTATATCAAACAATTCTGACTTTATATCAAACAATTCTGACTTTATATCACGCAATTCTGACTTTATATCAAACAATTCTGACTTTATATAAAACAATTCTGACTTTATATCTCGCAATTCTGACTTTATATCTACATAATTCTGACTTTATTTCATAATTCTGACTTTATATCAAACAATTCTGACTTTATTTCACACAATTCTGACTTTATATCAAACAATTCTGACTTTATATCATAATTCTGACTATATCATAATTCTGACTTTATATCTCGCAATTCTGACTTTATATCACACAATTCTGACTTTATATCAAACAATTCTGACTTTATATCACGCAATTCTGACTTTATATCACGCAATTCTGACTTTATATCTCACAATTCTGACTTTATATCTCGCAATTCTGACTTTATATCACACAATTCTGACTTTATTTCACACAATTCTGACTTTATATCAAACAATTCTGACTTTATTTCACACAATTCTGACTTTATATCAAACAATTCTGACTTTATATCACGCAATTCTGACTTTATATCACGCAATTCTGACTTTATATCACGCAATTCTGACTTTATATCAAACAATTCTGACTTTATATCAAGCAATTCTGACTTTATATCACGCAATTCTGACTTTATATCAAACAATTCTGACTTTATATCAAACAATTCTGACTTTATATCACACAATTCTGACTTTATATCACGCAATTCTGACTTTATAACAAACAATTCTGACTTTATATCACACAATTCTGACTTTATATCACACAATTCTGACTTTATATCACGCAATTCTGACTTTATATCTCGCAATTCTGACTTTATATCACACAATTCTGACTTTATATCAAACAATTCTGACTTTATATCACGCAATTCTGACTTTATATCACATAATTCTGACTTTATATCACGCAATTCTGACTTTATATCACGCAATTCTGACTTTATATCACATAATTCTGACTTTATATCACGCAATTCTGACTTTATATCACACAATTCTGACTTTATATCACACAATTCTGACTTTATATCACGCAATTCTGACTTTATATCTCGCAATTCTGACTTTATATCTCGCAATTCTGACTTTATTTCACACAATTCTGACTTTATTTCACACAATTCTGACTTTATATCAAACAATTCTGACTTTATTTCACACAATTCTGACTTTATATCAAACAATTCTGACTTTATATCACATAATTCTGACTTTATATCACGCAATTCTGACTTTATATCTCGCAATTCTGACTTTTATATCACACAATTCTGACTTTATATCAAACAATTCTGACTTTATATCACGCAATTCTGACTTTATATCACGCAATTCTGACTTTATATCACGCAATTCTGACTTTATATCACGCATAATTCTGACTTTATATCACGCAATTCTGACTTTATATCACGCAATTCTGACTTTATATCACACAATTCTGACTTTATATCACACAATTCTGACTTTATATCACATAATTCTGACTTTATAACAAACAATTCTGACTTTATATCACACAATTCTGACTTTATATCAAACAATTCTGACTTTATAACAAACAATTCTGACTTTATATCACACAATTCTGACTTTATATCAAACAATTCTGACTTTATATCAAACAATTCTGACTTTATATCACGCAATTCTGACTTTATATCAAACAATTCTGACTTTATATCACATAATTCTGACTTTATATCAAACAATTCTGACTTTATATCAAACAATTCTGACTTTATATCAAACAATTCTGACTTTATATCACACAATTCTGACTTTATATCACGCAATTCTGACTTTATAACAAACAATTCTGACTTTATATCACACAATTCTGACTTTATATCACGCAATTCTGACTTTATATCACGCAATTCTGACTTTATATCACACAATTCTGACTTTATATCACGCAATTCTGACTTTATATCACATAATTCTGACTTTATATCACACAATTCTGACTTTATATCAAACAATTCTGACTTTATATCAAACAATTCTGACTTTATATCACGCAATTCTGACTTTATATCAAACAATTCTGACTTTATATCACGCAATTCTGACTTTATATCAAACAATTCTGACTTTATATCAAACAATTCTGACTTTATATCACGCAATTCTGACTTTATATCACGCAATTCTGACTTTATATCACACAATTCTGACTTTATATCACGCAATTCTGACTTTATATATCGCAATTCTGACTTTATATCACACAATTCTGACTTTATATCACAATTTTGACTTTATATCACACAATTCTGACTTTATATCACGCAATTCTGACTTTATATCAAACAATTCTGACTTTATCTCTCACAATTCTGACTTTATATCACGCAATTCTGACTTTATATCAAACAATTCTGACTTTATATCACGCAATTCTGACTTTATATCACGCAATTCTGACTTTATATCTCACAATTCTGACTTTATATCTCATAATTCTGACTTTATATCACACAATTCTGACTTTATTTCACACAATTCTGACTTTATATCAAACAATTCTGACTTTATTTCACACAATTCTGACTTTATATCAAACAATTCTGACTTTATATCACGCAATTCTGACTTTATATCACGCAATTCTGACTTTATATCACGCAATTCTGACTTTATATCAAGCAATTCTGACTTTATATCAAACAATTCTGACTTTATATCACGCAATTCTGACTTTATATCAAACAATTCTGACTTTATATCAAACAATTCTGACTTTATATCAAACAATTCTGACTTTATATCACGCAATTCTGACTTTATAACAAACAATTCTGACTTTATATCACACAATTCTGACTTTATATCAAACAATTCTGACTTTATAACAAACAATTCTGACTTTATATCACACAATTCTGACTTTATATCAAACAATTCTGACTTTATATCAAACAATTCTGACTTTATATCACGCAATTCTGACTTTATATCAAACAATTCTGACTTTATATCACGCAATTCTGACTTTATATCAAACAATTCTGACTTTATATCAAACAATTCTGACTTTATATCACATAATTCTGACTTTATATAAAACAATTCTGACTTTATATCTCGCAATTCTGACTTTATATCTCGCAATTCTGACTTTATATCTCGCAATTCTGACTTTATTTCACACAATTCTGACTTTATATCAAACAATTTGACTTTATTTCACACAATTCTGACTTTATATCACATAATTCTGACTTTATATCAAACAATTCTGACTTTATATCACACAATTCTGACTTTATATCAAACAATTCTGACTTTATAACAAACAATTCTGACTTTATATCACACAATTCTGACTTTATATCAAACAATTCTGACTTTATATCAAACAATTCTGACTTTATATCAAACAATTCTGACTTTATATCAAACAATTCTGACTTTATATCAAACAATTCTGACTTTATATCACATAATTCTGACTTTATATCAAACAATTCTGACTTTATATCACATAATTCTGACTTTATATCAAACAATTCTGACTTTATATCAAACAATTCTGACTTTATATCACGCAATTCTGACTTTATATCAAACAATTCTGACTTTATATAAAACAATTCTGACTTTATATCTCGCAATTCTGACTTTATATCTCGCAATTCTGACTTTATATCTCTTAATTCTGACTTTATTTCTCATAATTCTGACTTTATATCAAACAATTCTGACTTTATTTCACACAATTCTGACTTTATATCAAACAATTCTGACTTTATATCACGCAATTCTGACTTTATATCACGCAATTCTGACTTTATATCTCGCAATTTGACTTTATATCACACAATTCTGACTTTATATCAAACAATTCTGACTTTATATCACTTAATTCTGACTTTATATCACGCAATTCTGACTTTATATCTCACAATTCTGACTTTATATCTCGCAATTCTGACTTTATATCACACAATTCTGACTTTATTTCACACAATTCTGACTTTATATCAAACAATTCTGACTTTATTTCACACAATTCTGACTTTATATCAAACAATTCTGACTTTATATCACTTAATTCTGACTTTATATCACGCAATTCTGACTTTATATCACGCATAATTCTGACTTTATATCAAGCAATTCTGACTTTATATCAAGCAATTCTGACTTTATATCACGCAATTCTGACTTTATATCAAACAATTCTGACTTTATATCAAACAATTCTGACTTTATATCACACAATTCTGACTTTATATCACATAATTCTGACTTTATAACAAACAATTCTGACTTTATATCACACAATTCTGACTTTATATCAAACAATTCTGACTTTATAACAAACAATTCTGACTTTATATCACACAATTCTGACTTTATATCAAACAATTCTGACTTTATATCAAACAATTCTGACTTTATATCACGCAATTCTGACTTTATATCAAACAATTCTGACTTTATATCACGCAATTCTGACTTTATATCAAACAATTCTGACTTTATATCAAACAATTCTGACTTTATATCACGCAATTCTGACTTTATATCAAACAATTCTGACTTTATATAAAACAATTCTGACTTTATATCTCTACGCAATTCTGACTTTATATCTCGCAATTCTGACTTTATATCTCGCAATTCTGACTTTATTTCACACAATTCTGACTTTATTTCACACAATTCTGACTTTATATCAAACAATTCTGACTTTATTTCACACAATTCTGACTTTATATCAAACAATTCTGACTTTATATCACGCAATTCTGACTTTATATCACGCAATTCTGACTTTATATCTCATAATTCTGACTTTATATCACACAATTCTGACTTTATATCAAACAATTCTGACTTTATATCACATAATTCTGACTTTATATCACGCAATTCTGACTTTATATCACGCAATTCTGACTTTATATCACGCAATTCTGACTTTATATCACGCAATTCTGACTTTATATCACGCAATTCTGACTTTATATCACGCAATTCTGACTTTATATCACACAATTCTGACTTTATATCACACAATTCTGACTTTATATCACGCAATTCTGACTTTATATCAAACAATTCTGACTTTATCTCTCACAATTCTGACTTTATATCACATAATTTGACTTTATATCAAACAATTCTGACTTTATATCAAACAATTCTGACTTTATATCACATAATTCTGACTTTATATCTCACAATTCTGACTTTATATCTCGCAATTCTGACTTTATATCACACAATTCTGACTTTATTTCACACAATTCTGACTTTATATCAAACAATTCTGACTTTATATCAAACAATTCTGACTTTATATCACATAATTCTGACTTTATATCAAGCAATTCTGACTTTATATCACACAATTCTGACTTTATATCACACAATTCTGACTTTATATCAAACAATTCTGACTTTATATCACACAATTCTGACTTTATATCAAACAATTCTGACTTTATAACAAACAATTCTGACTTTATATCACACAATTCTGACTTTATATCTCACAATTCTGACTTTATATCACGCAATTCTGACTTCATATCAAACAATTCTGACTTTATATCAAACAATTCTGACTTTATATCACGCAATTCTGACTTTATATCAAACAATTCTGACTTTATATCACGCAATTCTGACTTTATATCAAACAATTCTGACTTTATATCAAACAATTCTGACTTTATATCACGCAATTCTGACTTTATATCAAACAATTCTGACTTTATATAAAACAATTCTGACTTTATATCTCGCAATTCTGACTTTATATCTCGCAATTCTGACTTTATATCTCGCAATTCTGACTTTATTTCACAATTCGCAATTCTGACTTTATATCAAACAATTCTGACTTTATTTCACACAATTCTGACTTTATATCAAACAATTCTGACTTTATATCACGCAATTCTGACTTTATATCACGCAATTCTGACTTTATATCTCGCAATTCTGACTTTATATCACACAATTCTGACTTTATATCAAACAATTCTGACTTTATATCACGCAATTCTGACTTTATATCACGCAATTCTGACTTTATATCTCACAATTCTGACTTTATATCTCGCAATTCTGACTTTATATCACACAATTCTGACTTTATTTCACACAATTCTTACTTTATATCAAACAATTCTGACTTTATTTCACACAATTCTGACTTTATATCAAACAATTCTGACTTTATATCACGCAATTCTGACTTTATATCACGCAATTCTGACTTTATATCACGCAATTCTGACTTTATATCAAACAATTCTGACTTTATATCAAGCAATTCTGACTTTATATCACGCAATTCTGACTTTATATCAAACAATTCTGACTTTATATCAAACAATTCTGACTTTATATCACACAATTCTGACTTTATATCACGCAATTCTGACTTTATAACAAACAATTCTGACTTTATATCACACAATTCTGACTTTATATCAAACAATTCTGACTTTATATCAAACAATTCTGACTTTATATCACACAATTCTGACTTTATATCAAACAATTCTGACTTTATATCAAACAATTCTGACTTTATATCACGCAATTCTGACTTTATATCAAACAATTCTGACTTTATATCACGCAATTCTGACTTTATATCAAACAATTCTGACTTTATATCAAACAATTCTGACTTTATATCACGCAATTCTGACTTTATATCAAACAATTCTGACTTTATATAAAACAATTCTGACTTTATATCTCTTAATTCTGACTTTATATCTATAATTCTGACTTTATATCTCATAATTCTGACTTTATTTCACACAATTCTGACTTTATTTCACACAATTCTGACTTTATATCAAACAATTCTGACTTTATTTCACACAATTCTGACTTTATATCAAACAATTCTGACTTTATATCACGCAATTCTGACTTTATATCACGCAATTCTGACTTTATATCTCGCAATTCTGACTTTATATCACACAATTCTGACTTTATATCAAACAATTCTGACTTTATATCACATAATTCTGACTTTATATCACATAATTCTGACTTTATATCACGCAATTCTGACTTTATATCACGCAATTCTGACTTTATATCACGCAATTCTGACTTTATATCACACAATTCTGACTTTATATCATCACACAATTCTGACTTTATATCATAATTCTGACTTTATATCAAACAATTCTGACTTTATCTCTCACAATTCTGACTTTATATCACGCAATTCTGACTTTATATCAAACAATTCTGACTTTATATCAAACAATTCTGACTTTATATCACGCAATTCTGACTTTATATCTCACAATTCTGACTTTATATCTCGCAATTCTGACTTTATATCACACAATTCTGACTTTATTTCACACAATTCTGACTTTATATCAAACAATTCTGACTTTATATCAAACAATTCTGACTTTATATCACGCAATTCTGACTTTATATCAAGCAATTCTGACTTTATATCACACAATTCTGACTTTATATCACACAATTCTGACTTTATATCAAACAATTCTGACTTTATATCACACAATTCTGACTTTATATCAAACAATTCTGACTTTATAACAAACAATTCTGACTTTATATCACACAATTCTGACTTTATATCTCACAATTCTGACTTTATATCACGCAATTCTGACTTCATATCAAACAATTCTGACTTTATATCAAACAATTCTGACTTTATATCACGCAATTCTGACTTTATATCAAACAATTCTGACTTTATATCAAACAATTCTGACTTTATATAAAACAATTCTGACTTTATATCTCTGCAATTTGACTTTATATCAAACAATTCTGACTTTATATCAAACAATTCTGACTTTATATCAAACACAATTTGACTTTATATCAAACAATTCTGACTTTATATCACACAATTCTGACTTTATATCACACAATTCTGACTTTATATCTCACAATTCTGACTTTATATCACGCAATTCTGACTTTATATCTCACAATTCTGACTTTATATCAAACAATTCTGATTTTATATCAAACAATTCTTACTTTATAACTTGCAACTGCAACTTCATATCACGTAATTCTGATTTTATAACTCGCAACTGTGACTTTTTTATCACGCAATTCTGAATTTATAACTTGCAGTTGTGACTTTATATCACGCAATTCTGAGAGATAAAAAGTCGCAATTAGCTTTTTATTCTGTGCTGAAACAAGCTTGTATATTAAATAGATCAATGGTGACAGTAAAGAAATTCTGTTACAAAAGATTTCCATTTCAAATAAATGGAATTTTTTTCTTTCTATTAATCAGAGAATCCTGGGGACAACTGTTTTCAACATTAATATAATAAGAAGAAATGTTTTTTGAGTATTCAATCAGCATATTAGAATGATTTTTGAAGGATCGTGTGATACTGAAGACTGGAGTAATGATGCTGAAAATTCAGCTTTGCTTCACAGGAATAAATTACATTTTAAAATGATTAATACAGAAACACAATAATATTGTACAATATTACTGTTTTTAATACAGTAATAACAATACTGTATTTTTTAAATTAATTCAGTCTAAATTAAGCATAAAGCCTTCTTTATAACTTTTATATTTACATTTTTTCTGACCCCAAATTTTTGAACGGTATAGGCTACATTTATACTGCATAAAATAATACATTCCCAGGAGAATTGTCCCCCAAAATACTTTTATGATTTATGTCTTATCAACTATGCAAATTAGATTAATCATGATTAATGTCTTTTAAATTGTCATATATCTCTTTATATAAGCCAAAATCTATAAATTATCATTAAACAATTGCTGTTTTTTCCTTTAGCCTGCAAGCTAACTGGTAGCTTAGCTACCACAGCTACAAAATGAATGGCAATAACTGGGAATGCTACTGATAGCTTTCTCCCGGTGATACGAATAGGCATATAAGTACTACAATTTGGACAAAACTACAAAATGGACACCACCACATAGTGTTCCATAGAGAAAAAGGGGGCGATTTTGGACTCAGCTGGAACATGGGGAACAGAATGTTAAGAGCATATGACACAAACACAAAACACACATCCAAAACCATTACAGAAAGACACAAGCCAAATACGTGTGTGAGAGAGGGCTTACTGAAATTTTTTTTATCTGTGAGCACATGCCATTTTACATGTGATTTCTCTTAAAGTGGTCTTTCTGAATAACAGCAATTATCTCATGCACAGCTTGACATGAGTGACAACAAAACCTTGGCTAATGTTCTGATATTCTTGGAGAATGTGAAGACTTAAGATGTTTTTCAACACCTCTCTTTCTCTGGGATCAAACAACTCAAGACTTTTTCAAGAAATATTGCACAAGCAAGGACAACAAACTAGACTTACCTTTCCTGAATAAAATGTGAGTGGTGCTTGCCCAAGTAAAACGAACCATTAAAATAACTAAGTGGCTACCAAGGTGTTGCTAAGGAGTTCTGTGTGGTTGCTAGGTGGCTTATATGATTAGGCCAGCAGTTTTACATCATTTTATATTAGTTCAGCTGCAGCATGTAGATGTTTCTGTCATTTCAATGTACTGATCTCATACTAATACACTCACCTAAAGGATTATTAGGAACACCATACTAATACCGTGTTTGACCCCCTTTCGCCTTCAGAACTGCCTTAATTCTACGTGGCATTGATTCAACAAGGTGCTGAAAGCATTCTTTAGAAATGTTGGCCCATATTGATAGGATAGCATCTTGCAGTTGATGGAGATTTGTGGGATGCACATCCAGGGCACAAAGCTCCCATTCCACCACATCCCAAAGATGCACTATTGGGTTGAGATCTGGTGACTGTGGGGGCCATTTTAGTACAGTGAACTCATTGTCATGTTCAAGAAACCAATTTGAAATGATTCGAGCTTTGTGACATGGTGCATTATCCTGCTGGAAGTAGCCATCAGAGAATGGGTACATGGTGGTCATAAAGGGATGGACATGGTCAGAAACAATGCTCAGGTAGGCCATGGCATTTAAACGATGCCCAATTGGCACTAAGGGGCCTAAAGTGTGCCAAGAAAACATCCCCCACACCATTACACCACCACCACCAGCCTGCACAGTGGTAACAAGGCATGATGGATCCATGTTCTCATTCTGTTTACGCCAAATTCTGACTCTACCATCTGAATGTCTCAACAGAAATCGAGACTCATCAGACCAGGCAACATTTTTCCAGTCTTCAACTGTTCAATTTTGGTGAGCTCGTGTAAATTATAGCCTCTTTTTCCTATTTGTAGTGGAGATGAGTGGTACCTGGTGGGGTCTTCTGCTGTTGTAGCCCATCCACCTCAAGGTTGTGCATGTTGTGGCTTCACAAATGCTTTGCTGCAAGTTGGTCTTCTATCAGCTTGAATCAGTCGGCCCATTCTCCTCTGACCTCTAGCATCAACAAGGCATTTTCGCCCACAGGACTGCCGCATACTGGATATTTTTCCCTTTTCACACCATTCCTTTGTAAACCCTAGAAATGGTTGTGCGTGAAAATCCCAGTAACTGAGCAGATTGTGAAATACTCAGACCGGCCCATCTGGCACCAACAACCATGCCATGCTCAAAATTGCTTAAATCACCTTTCTTTCCCATTCTGACATTCCGTTTGGAGTTCAGGAGATTGTCTTGACCAGGACCACACCCCTAAATGCATTGAAGCAACTGCCATGTGATTGGTTGATTAGATAATTGCATTAATGAGAAATTGAACAGGTGTTCCTAATAATCCTTTAGGTGAGTGTATAACAATATTACATATTATAACACTATTTTTGACATGCAAAACAGAAGGATTGTGTAGGGGTGGTTTGCATGCAAGGTTTGATTTTTCCCTCAAGAGAACCTGAAGGAAGGTTTGTGGTTTTGGGAGCATTAATGCCGAATTAAGATTCTCTTGATACCTCAGTTTCAGACTTGCTTGGCTTTACAACAAAAAAGGAAAGAAAAAAAGAAAAACTACTTAGATTTAGAGTGAGACTGAAGGGTTGAGGAGAATTGAGAGTTTTTTGACTGAGGTGAGATATCTTGAGAACTGATTAATTCAGAGCTGCCAGTGTATATCCGAGTCATGGCCTCTCTCATTATCTGCATTCATAAAACAGTGTTACGCAGCATATTTTAAGGCGATGACATGCAGTGCAGAATTATACAGTTTTGATTGAGTGCATATGAAAAAAATCCTTCATCTGTAGATTTTGAAACATGAGTCATGCTCATATGTGAAAACAACAAGACTATTTCTCAAAGGCCTCGACTAGTGATTCATATCTACATGGGAAACTATTTGGGGCACGTTCTCACAGACGGTCATGGGCAATAACCGGTAGCTGAGTCTTCAAGGTATCCGTCTATACATAAATTGACTTTGAAAAATAAACCCACTGTGAGAACAATTCACTGCAGTGAAAAGTGAGTCTCCCCTATATTTATACACTCTTTGGTGTATATCCAAGCTTTAATCTTGGCTACAGTTGCTTGCTTGTCATCTACACTTGTACAAAGCCACAGGAAGAGACAGCAGGGAAGTGACCCTTGCTATTTACCTCAGTATCTGCTCCCAAGCTGACAAGCGGTGGCACTTTGAGGAGCAGTGACATGGAAACAAATAAATGTTTTTATTTGAGAGCGCCTATCACGAGCAGTGCGTCTAACAGCGGGACAGGTTGACTTTGGCAGAGTAATGGACCTGCCAGCCTTTTCCCATGTGTCCCTGATGGCAACCTCTCAACCCTTACCTACAAACTCCATTTCCCGAAAAGCCGCTTTCATTTAGACCCCAGCTCTGCACGAGAGGCAGACAGAAAGAAATAAGAGAGCGCTTTGAGTCAAGTGCTAATGGCTTCAGTTTTTACAGCTCCTCAAAGTGAACTCCTTTGTGTTGCCAGAAGACGGTGATGTGATTTATTGGCCAGCCCTGAGGTACGGTTATGGAGCAGAGTAACAGTGACACAGATAATCAGATTTGTTAGTGTGGTCCATTAAATACAGAGCCACCATCTTCTGCCACAGGCCTCTGCGTATAGGTGCGCTAACAATTTATGTTCCTTCAAAATAATTGCTCTGCAGACAGTGTGTACTGAAGACTTGTTCCATGGTCTGATAATTCGATTGCAGATGCACAGTGCATTCAATCCTCCCACACTCAATATAAATATGTATGGTCTCTAGGCATTGAATGGAGACATCATTGATTTAATAGTCTGCTGGTGTCCATACCACCCTGACAGGGAGATTTCCTCGTATATTCCATACAGTTTTGCTGCGCGTACTGTATATACTTTTCATTAATTTTGTCTGCATTTGCTATTTATCAATGTATGGTAGCTGTGTAGCTACTTATTTTATGTCTATTGTGTTTTCGTTGGACCAACAGCATGATGGACAGTATGATAATGCCTTTATATAAACATACTATTTAGACACATTATTTCTGTTTACTGTGTGCATTTTTGCTCCGCCAACAAAAATTACTTCAAACTTACAGCAGAATCACCAATCACGTCTCAACAAATCGGTTGAGTGAATAATTCAAATGGCTCACTCAAACAGACAGACCCAATGTCCATACTAGCCATCCTAAATAGTATGTGAGATTAAAATAAGTGTGTCCCAAAGCATAGTATGTTGAAAAAAATGATGGTCTATGGTCTAGATCCCACGGGGTGATATTTTGTGGCCCCCTACTTGACATCAGAGTTTAGTGTTAGTGCTGCCCGCGCATTGTTCTGAAACTCACCTTTTTGCTGAGTCGTTGCGAGTGCTGGGCTTACCACGCTTTTATTTTCAGAAATGCAAGCTGCCTCACTTTGTGTGTGTGTGTGTGTGTGTGTGAGAGAGTTGGCTCGGCCCTCCCTCATGCAGTATAATTGGTTGACACTGCATGATTGACAGGAACAGAATGTGAGGTTGATCAGACAGTCGAAATAAATGCGGCGCTCGTCAATGTCAAAATGATTGAGATGGCCAATCAAATCAAAGTAGGCGGGGTTTACGTTCTCTTTTGGCTCATGCACAGTCTTCACACAGACGAGCGTGTCAATCTATTGCTTAATGCCATTGCAGACTCTATTCTTTCCAGTGAAATCACAAAGCAAACTGCACACAAATGTGTTCCTGCTCTTAATATACAATCATTGATGAACATCTTTGATTTTAATGAAGAAGAAAAAAACGATATGAGGGCGGATTAGGAACCGTGTCAAAATTTGGATTAGGAATGTTTTCAAAACTTCTACTTCACTAGACCACTAGGAAGAATTCAAATATTAACAGTGGCTCTATGTATTTATTCACTAATGTGACGAATCTCGGGACTAATAATATATTTGATGCAAATTAATGCAAATATTATTTGCAAATAGTCCCAAAAGGATTATTTCCCAGCTATAATTAGACCTAGAATTTGGTTCACTCTTCTATTTCTTTATGCTTTAAAAAAAAAAAAAAAAATTGGTCCTCCCCCCAAATGTTCAAGATTATTATTTTAAATAAAATTAAAATCATTCATTATTTCATTATTACATAATGATTTAATTTCTATAGGCTATATTTTAAAAAATAGAAGAAAAAAAAGCTTTTTTTGTGGAATACTTGATGCAGCCCAGCCTGACCCAGACTCTACCTCTAATGGCCCCCAGGTAAGTTGAGTTTGAGACCCCTGGTCTAGATGGTCTGCTATTTCCGGTAGATTTTCAAAGTGTGGATCCGTGCTCACTATAACGGCTAATATTGACCACAAACCATTTCGCTTTGGAAGGGGATTCAGTTCAGAACTACAAACACGAGTAAAAAGTGTTCAAAAAACTACAAAACATGGCGGATGTGCGTGACCAACGGTTAAGTAGAGAAGTTTAGATAAAGGGGTTTGAGTGACTAATAATCAACATTTAAGCTGATAAAAAAAATATTTATTTAATGTTATATTTCATCTGCAACAACAATGTGAACTTTTATAAAGATTTGTTTGGCCATTAACTTTTAAATGCATTAATATGAGGAGAGTCTCCGCATGAAAGACCCGCGACTGGCAGATCAGCGTGCTACTACATTTGTCTCCGATTCAGTAGGAGATTCAACTGAATGTGGAGGATTTTAACTCTGACAAGATGATTGACAGGCCAGTTTACGATGGTAGGATGCGTGTGACTAAGTGACAGACTAACGTTATTTTATGACATGATACTCAAAAGTATGTACTTTTTCTACACAAAAAGAGTAGGCTACACACTTTTAGGGCATAGTATAAGTAGGCGAATTGGGATGCAGCAAGAATTTTTTTTTTTTTTCATTTCTGAACGAATCAGGGTTATTTAATGAATCAATTGATTCAATGATTTACTCATTAATACATATTTTGTTCATTCTTAAAGACTTATTTCATTCACAAATTAATCAGTGGTTTGAACTAGAGATTCAAAAATTCACCTGTCACCACCTACTGTTTTAATGATGTAACCTGGAATGCTGTTCGGCCAATCAAATTCGATCACCAGAACAAACTAAGGGGCGGTTTACGCGACAGTTTTCACTGTCTTGTTTTGAGGGCCTGAAAACGCAAGGTTTTGAGAACGGGTTTCAAAGTGCAAGGTTTTGAAAAAGATGCCTTTACCGTCTCCATGTAAACAACAAAAACATGAATTTATGAAAACAATGATGTCATGCGCATGCGTATTACATGTTTCGCCAACTACTAGCCTGGGGTGCGTTTCCTGTACAACGATGTAACTCATTGATGAACTACCATAGTACGTTGCACCGTTGAAGAAATCAACTAGCTGGTCGTGACTGTTTCCGAAACCGTCGTTTAACCATGTTGGTTAATGGTGTCACGCAGGTGGTGGAATAATAACTGCTTTTAATTAATTATTTTGAGATCAAATTCATGCTAGACTTTTTTGCTATAAATTATGGACATGGCACCTGAGGACTAATTCTTATTTTTCTCAGTTATTTTGCTTGATTTCCAGATTCAAATATGCTCATTCTTACGTACAAGAGCATGTCTGCACATGCACACTTTTTAAAAAAGGTGCTTTAAATCTGGACAAACTTAAAAGACACAAATTAATCAAATATATAGGTTGTACTAAATGTCAGCATGTCATGCAAACAAGAAACTATGCTTCTAACCTGTCGTTGCAACCACACAAGTTTGCGATGCTGTTTGCGAATGTTCGTTGGAACTATGGTTTCGGGGAAACACCGACTCGTTGAACTATGCTGATAACGATGGAACTTGCAACCACAGTTGACTAACGGCGCTTTTGGGAAATGCACCCCAGGCATGCATTTTTTGTCATATTCGCAGATCCGTGTGAACGGGGATCATTTGACAATGTTGTTGTCTGTTTTTAGTACATTGTTGTCATGTAAACATACCCTTAAACAAAAATGGGAAAAAACAAACAAACGTAAATTTTAAAGAAAGATAGCATGAGCACAATTTTTAAAGCAAAATTTTTCATAAGAAGTCATTGTTTTGTTAGTATAATAAATTGCAAAAAGTATATTTGCAGTTCAAAATTAAGAGGAGGTAATCTCTTAATGCACTTATGCAATAAAATTAATACATTTTTAAGTCTGACTTAAGTGTACAAATACTTCTGCATGTTAGTGTCTTAGCAGATGACAATTTAAGGCCAGACACTACAGGCAAAAACACTGTTATTTTCATGCATTTGTCAATTTTGGGATTTGAGGCTTTTCATAGTGTTTTTTTCAGACTAGTGGAAAGAAAACGTCCAAAATACACTGTTAATAGCACTTTATCTATTTGCGTCTGTAAATTTCAACTAGGCTACATGGCTGTTTTCTCAAAATACTTTTTTTTTTCTTCTCCTGCACTGAGCCAGAAATCTCTACTTCAGATTTTATTAATATCTATATTCTGAAGGTTTTTACATATATGATTTGTCTGATTTCATCAATTTTATTCCTACATTTTTTTTCTGGCTATTGACAGTATTTTCTTATGTTATGGAATGGAGTAATAAAAAGAGATCCAAAATCCCCACTGTAAAAACCTTTGACTCTAATATGTCAGAAAATAAATCATTTTGAACCTGACTTCATCCAATGTTCATATTTTTTGTACTAGAAATTAATGCAAATTAGTGCATATTTAATTAGATAACACCTTATTTGCATATGCAAACATAACATTTCAGAAAACTTGCATTTTTAATGTATTCAATCAACTGGGGAAGTATGGTGATATCTATTAGGTCTTTTTTTTGTTTACCCTATTCACCTTAATGACTGAAATGGTATAGGCCTACGACTGCACAGCTATGATTAATCGTTTTTCAGCATTCACACATTTTCAGGCTCATTTTCAATGATGTCTTCGCTTCAACAGATATGAAGAAACTGCACAGTGCAACCTAACACACTGGAAGAACAACAACAACAACAAAAAAACCTTTATAAAAGCCATGTTCTATCATCTTGGTAGGATATTGCTGACAGTGATGGCTTGTAGTATTGGTTCAGCTTTAATAGTGAAATAGCAACATTTGGTGTGTAGCCTACTCTCTCGTCTCCTGTATGCCAGCTCCTGTATCCTTTGCTTCTATCAACTCCTTTACTATGGTCTGTTACTAGAAGTCAAACAGTGAGAAGCTCCTCTTTGAACATCAGTTAAAAGCAGGCCAGAGACGGTTTGTTGTTGCTATACATTAGACACGGCAAAACATCCAGAATATATGGAGCATGCGCTGTTGTGCCAATTCTCGTAAAAGTCGATGTTCATGTCATGGACTCTTATCTGTGGCCAGTATGACAATGTCCACAGCCTCAACATGACTGATAGTTCATAAAGCGGCACTGACAGACATTTACGATAGTCTCTAAAGGTTTATTGTACATTTATAGACCCGAGCAAACCGGTTAGTGGAAAATGAAGTAGCATATTGGGTATTTTATGTTACTGTATTTTTAAAGCACGTAGTTTACTTGTTTGCACGTCGGAAGGTTTGGCCGTCTTCATCTGTTGCGGAGCTGGCACACTGCAACTGACAACTCTGACATTTACAGCAATGCCAACGTTGTTAACTAGCAGAAGGAAAGACTACAGCAATATGTTCTTCCTGAAAACTCGGCTAATCAGAGGTTGAGAGGTCTTGTTAGTTTCTCACCCTTTGTTTCATAAAATCTGGAGAGCTCAAGAAAGGAAAGAAAGAAACATTTCATGCAGATAATAACCAGCTTATGACATTAGCCGTATTAATATAGACTCCTGACAGACACCAGCTAATGTCATGATTTAATTTAGAGTGTAATTCCTCCGAGACGCAGAGAACAGAGACCCAAATACCAAAATATCAGCTGAGATAAAAAGAGAAAACAGACCCAATTCCAGAAGCATCCCTCTGGGGGTTAAGTGTGCAGCCTCTCAATTTGGATCTCAAAAAGGCTTGTCCCGCCGGGAACGATATTAAGCGCGTGCATGTACGCATGATGATTTCCGCTAATGAGCTTGTATTGTTTCAGTCGCCACCTTGGATAAAGTTGTGTGTTGAATGTCGTGCCTTTGAAAAAAGGAGAAGAATCCATGGCTCTTTGCTGTGTTGACATTGTCGTCCATTAATTTGTTTACGTTCTAGTTATAATAATGAAAGATAAATGAGCAGGACATGCCCGGGAATATCAATAAGCTATGAAACATTCTGAAAATACATGCGTCAAAATGTGGCAGGTCAAACGTTCGTGGTGATGGATGGGTTGGAGCCACGCTTCTTTGTCACATGTTATAAAGAAGGTGTTAATTGTCATATCACTGTCAGTTAAATGAGTACAATCATTTAGCTCGAAGGGATGCATGGTAATGTCACATTAACATGGAGCAAAGCCTCGCCGCACTGATCATTAATTAGTCTGGCCTGTCTCAGAGGGGAGGGAGCAGCACCATCCAGCATTGGGATCCTGCCTGTATAGTTTAGCACTAATGAGCCTTTAATGTGCAGGACCGAAGAAATGGAGTACATCTCACATCCAGAGCTATTGTCTCTGCAATAACCTTTGAATTAATACATGGTGCTCAGACTCTGCAACAACACACTTCTCGTTAAAGCCTGTGGTTTACTGCTGTGCAATATAGTCTGCTCTGAGAACATTTATTATATGCAGCAAGGTTGTAGATTGTATTTGCACACTTACAGTATGTTTCAGCAGTTTGCAACACGCAACCTTTATTTGGAGACTTGGATCATGCGCTTGTCAAGGAGAATGACCATCAAAACCTGCATGACCCCTTTGAGGCAGCTGGGGTTAGAAATTAGCGCCATCAACTGGAAGAAAGTGGAAAAGCAGGATGTGTTGTTTTATTTAATATGCAAATAGAAAATAGTGGTGTAATGCATAAATTAAAAATGGTTTTCATGTCATTTAAGGTAATAGGCAGTGCTTTACAGCTCATAAAACAGACTACAATTAAATAAGAAAGAAACAAAAGAAGCTTTGCATCTAAAAAGTAATTCAAATGCTACATAACAAACAGAGACTGACCACATATAAGGGGGACATTTTTCAAGAGTACTGACTTGATAGGATCACTGACCGCCGGCATTGTGTATTCCAAGACAACACAAGACCATCGTGAACTTCCTCATGTACAATTATTCCTCTGTGGTCTTCAAGAATAAGTTTGCGTATCATAAAATACAAGACAAGCAGGGAACAGCGGAGAGAATGAATTAATACAATTTATAGCATTAATTAAACTTTATTCTAATTAAATGAGACATTTGCATGATCCAGATGGGACTGATTTTTGAGATCATCTGATGTCATGCCAACACACCTGGATGAGGAATCCATCAGCACACACTATCTCAGAGAATGGTTTATGAAATAAATTGTGTTAAGGGTAATTGAGTATTGATTCAGTCCTTTATGATGGTTAGAAATGGTTTGTAAATATAAATTGAGTATTTGACTAATCAATGTATTCACATATAACCGTTCTGTGGTTTTCTTACCAAAGTCTCTCCGCTGCATCGATCACATTACCTCAGGATTGCACCCCCAAACTCATCAGATCCAGTTAACTTTATCCCAATTATTAGGCTTATCAGTGGAACATTCATTTAGGTAGGTTAGATGTTTCTCGTTCTATACTGCAATCACTGTACGGGGAAAAACTAAGCAGAATGGAACGAAAGCAAAGAAACAAAGAAACAAAAAAAGAAAATGCAATAGCACACATACATAAGTTATTGGAGTGCATACCATCTATCATTCTAATACTGTAAACAACATATTATACAATATTGATAACACTACCTACAACAATACAATTTGCTCAACAGCTCTCAAAGAGGCGTGGATGGTCATTTATCTGCTGTTTTCCCATAAGTCTTCTGCTGTATTTACATGTTCATTCAAACTGTTGGTGGAAAAAGTTCCAAAATAGACATTTTTTCATCCATACTTTGAATTCACATGCTTTTACATATGGGAGCCAGTCTTTTGAGAAATACAGTAGACGCACTAACACGGACAGGAATAGAGATGTATAAAAATATGTAAAACCCTACAAAATGTGTTCTCACTCATCGTCAGAGCCAATGTTCAACTCATGGAAATGCTTCGGTTTCCAGTGCGCCACTGATATGTTTAAATGTCAGCTCTTTGTGTTTTTTTTAGATATTCACTCACAGAAAGTTACCACCACCAACCAGGCTTCAGTGTGATACATTTAAAAAAAACAAAAACAGTAGAAATAAACAATAAACAAATATATATTTCAAAATAGAATGGAATATCCTCTTCTTCGAAAAAAAAGAAAATATAGACATCTCAATTGAAACATTTGTCATAATCCAATATTCTCACATTCTCAGCGGTTTCACAACCATCTCTGTTTTCCTTTCTTCCTGATGATGAACCTTCATGACAGTTGCCATGGAAACAAGACCAGATGAATGGCTTGCCTTTTCATGGTGAGATGTGAGTTTGTCTGAGTGCAGTAGAGTCAGGCCAATACCCCACCACCCGACCAACACTAACACCACCTTATCCAGAAGGCATATGGGTGAGCTACGCTTTTATCTGAAAATACATAAATAACTTCAAGCCCACTATGCAATGTTCTTAGTAGCATTTTCGTTTAACCTTTCCATGTAATTTCGGAGCTCTTTGGAGTCCCCGAGCTCGATGTCTGGGCAAACCCATTTGATGTCGTTCTGACCAATGAGAAGTGGGCTTATGGATGGGCAGCCATTGCTGGGCTTGCTATGGCTGAAAGTGGTGAACTTGACTCGTTTCCTTTTGGTAGTGGGTGAGTTTATGGACTCGCTCTTGTGATCTCTCCCAGTGCACGCTGAGTCAGAAGCCGACCTGTGGACCTGGCCTTGCACACTCTTCTGAGAGGAAAGGCCATTGAGGAGCTGGCTACCTTCCTCCAGGCCCAGCCCGGAGTCCATGGTCCCGCCCAGCTCCTCTTGATCAAGACACAAACCCGCTTGGCTTTCCAATAGCTCTGCATCATGGCCCAACCAAACCCAATCGTGGGCATGAGACATGGTCTCCTGGCCCTCCAATGGGAGCTGCTTGTTGCGATACTTAAGGGCATAGGAGACGCAATTGATTAGGAATACCAAGATGGCCAGGCAGAAGACACCAAGCAGGGCGTACATGCCTATTTCCAGATCTGTGAGCCCGCGGCGAGTCTGCAGCAGGTCGTCCTCCGTGTTATGTCCAGGTGGAAGGTCTGCTTGAGCTGGGAATTCGGAGAAATCAACCGGAATATCACCAGTTGAGAGCCTGTCACCACTTGCTTTCCCTGGAATGGAGGATTTGATGGTGGTAGCACCTCGGTTCATGATTCCAGCCTCCATGTCTGAGATTGAACCTCCATAGTATGGGGCATTGGGCCTGTATCTCCTGTCGCTTGCACTGTTTCCTGTTTCATCGGCACGACCAAACTTCACATGGACGTTCGCATTGCCTGCGGCCAGAAGTGTGCGGCGTTTGGTTTTTAGGCATGATTCGGGTCCATACATCTCCAGGCGGACCAACATGCCTTGCCCTTCACCTTTAGCCACCACCACTGGCCACCTCCAGGTGGTGCTTTTTCTCACCAATACCACATTGTCATCTAGTGAGGTGGCTGTTAGGATAAAATGTGCAGGGTTATAGAGGTCAAGCGGGGTCATGGAGCCATCGCTGAACTGAAGCCACGCACTGACAAGGGACTCCTGAAAGAGAAACACAACATGAAATAAATGTTCTCGGTTAATGATAATTTTCTTGTATCGAGTATGCATGATTTTTAACTCCAATGCAGGAAGGTTCAAAAGTCCCCAAAACCACATTTCATAGTGAACAGATGCACTGATCAGCGGGAGATTCAACCAATTTACCCGTTTTATGTCTATCAATGTGGAGGAAAGAGGAAACCCCTGCCGATGCAAAGGATTAGTAAAATCAGCCTAATCAGAAAGGGTTTTAAATGTGAGATGACTCAGAATAAGTGGGCAGCCCTGATCAGCATGATCCACTAACAAACCACAGCTCCTCATCAACATGTGGCCTGTGTCAAACAACTTTGTCCATAATGACAGTGATTACAGTGATTGCACCTGCTCATGGATAAAACGACCCTACATTTCTGAGAAATGGACATTGCAATATTGTGACCTGAAAACCAGAATTCAATTTAACTGCATGGAGTTAAAATTTCTAATGAGATTTCATAGAGGATGGAGTTACACAGTATTAAGAAATAGAAACTAATCAATCAGCTAAATGAATGAATGAATAAAATATCAAGAAATAATAAATGTATTGTTCAATCTATTGTTGATAATTAATCACTAATAATAACAATGATAATAACCAATAAATAATAATATAATATTATAGAGTTTAATTAAACTACCTGATTAGCATTGTGCATGGTCTCCTGTGTGGTAGCTGTGGCAACAATGGCCCTGTTGCTTCCTGGGCTGAGCTGGAGGTTCAGGGAAAGGCCAGAGACCAGCTGCACACCCAGCTCTGTTATACTGACTTTATCATCCAGAACCCGGATCATCCTCTCAGCCAGAACCGAATCCGACAATGGGGACATCACCTGTTAAATACATAGACAGAAATGCTTCTGATAACACTGTAAAACAACTGAAAATTCTGTCCTAGTTTCTCATACAAACTTAGTGACATGACAAAATGAGTAGGCCATGTACAATTTCAAACATCTAAGTGGCAGCTGTCTGCCCTCGGCCAAATGGCAATATCTGATGCACAGGCATAGAAATGACTTCGATATGAAAGGTGATGAGAAGAATTTTAATCTGGATCAATTAATAGCAAAGCAGCCACCTCCATATTTCCACATTCATTATATTATAATGAAGTGTCAGAAATCATTTACTTCCGATCTGTAAGTGGGACTTCCACTGTCACCCGCGTGAACGCATGGCCCACACTTGCTTCTAATCATCATTTGCACACTGTCTGGGAGTCCACAGAAAACTGTTTTTCGCTCTATAATGCAGCCATGCTTAGGTAGGGAAATGATTCTTATTGTTTTTATATTCTGCTCTTATTCCGAGCGCATTCCTAATTTGCCATTTGAATTGAGAGATTTATTAATTAGATATAAAATAAGAATAAGCAAGGGGAGCCTCGGGCCTTACCCAATATTGCGTAAGATGCTGCCCCAGTGCTCCACTTTTTATAAATAGATCTATAAAATAAAAGTTAGTGCTTGCTACGCTACTTCAACAAATCTTTTCTTCCAAATAGCCTACTTTGAAACCAATTTTTGCTGTTGCAATTGCAACTAATTAGTCATTCAATTTATTTTTAATGAACTGCAAAAACAGGTGGGCCCCTTTTGAATTGTAACCGTGAGTTTGGTTTAATAGCAAGGTGGACAACTGGTAATTTGGCCGTGGTTAAGGGGTGGGTTTTTAATTTCAGGAATCATGACCTATAAAGCTCATCTATAAGTCTCTACGTATTCCATTCCACCATTACTGGGATTTTTATCTGATTTTAATTTTCAGCAAATGGATCAGATCGAAGAGCTCTCCACCTATGGCTCTGGCGTATTTCTTTTGCTGTCAGATAGCACTCTAATGGCACTTTACGCCCGTCAAGCAGGTGTATTCATGTGTGAAAGCATAGGTGACATCTATGAGAAAAAATGTGAGGTTTTCACAGACCAACACTTAATTAGTCGGTCTTAATAAAGGAGATTATAGTTTGTGATAGGAGCTGTGAGATGTGCAGATATACAGCACACAAGCTGTGACAGAGGAGAGTGAGAGATGCTTGGGCAGTGATTGTCTGACAGCGTACACGTGTCACATCACAACTTGGACTGATTCACCTTTCATCCGCATGGTGAGATTGACAAATGACAGCCTGGCTTTTCCAATGAAAACAAGGACGTCCTCAGATTTTATTCATGCAGTATAAACACAAGGGAACTGTGGCTTAGTCAGCTGTAACTGTCAGTTTTGTTCCTCCAACATTGGCAGCTCTGGTCATGGTGTGTTGAGGAAATTGCATAATACGCTATAACAAGTGAATCATGGATCAAATTTTAATAATGCTGAAAATCCAAAGATTATTGGATCATTGTAGTAATGCATAGAACCACTTTCACACACTTTTTTTTGAGTGTATGTTTCATTTTATGGTACATGATGGCAGAGGCGAGCCCCTGTGCCCCCTCTGATTTTTGAGTTAAAAGGATTTGAATGCAGCTTCCAAAAGACAAAAAAATTATATTTTTACCAATTCTGCATTCGCGTTCAGTGCTCATCATATAGTCGATATATGGTTTTCAACCGTATATTATTTATTTTATGTTTCTGACATTTAAATACAGATAAACACTAGAAAAAAAACATATAGATGACTGTACATGACTGATGACTATAGAAGCGGCAATAATCTTTTCAGATTATTTTGACAACATGTTTGATTGATATTCGATATTCCACACATTGCGTTCACTAATCTTAGAATATAGGTACAAAAAGAAATCTGTGGCCCAAAGTTGTCGTGTTTCTCACCTGAACTTTGGTGGTGCCAGTGTTCAGACCGATCAGAACCTGTTCCTCTGATAGCTTGGCCACGCGTTCATCTCCCACCCTTAACGAGTCCCTCACCAGCTCCGTCACATCCACCTGCCAATCACTGCCCAAGAGGAAGTCTGGCTGGCCCTGCCACTCCTCTGGCTCGGCCTCAAAGTGTGTGAGGACACGGACGGTGGTGCTCTGGTACTGTGGACCACAGCTCCGGTCCTTCTTGGCTCCTTCATCCCCTTCATCCTCTCCAGACCTGTAGTAAAGAGAGCAACCAATATTAAGTGTTACATCCCATACATTCTATTCTAGTACAATCAACCCATTAAAATTAACACATTTTAAGTTAAAAAAAGTTCATATATAAAAATAAACAACAAAATCAGAGTGAAAAATGTTTGAAAACAAATGAAATATAAAATATTCTATAAACAAAACTCAACCCACAAAAGTTAACCCACAAGTTAAACAAAAATCGTGTTGACACTCAATTTAAAATGCATACAGTTTAAAATCAAGTAGAAAAGACCAAAAATAAATAGAATTTATAAAAATTAAATGATTAACAGATTTTCTATTAAATTCTAAATCAGTGGGAAAATGTATATGGTTGAAAAAAGATAAGTTTCAAACATAAGATACTATTATATTCTTTAAAAAAATCAACTCACTAAAATTAAACAAATTAAGCTTGCACATTCAAAAACTTTGTGAGTTGAGACTCTTTAAAAGACAAGAAATCAAGAAAAGCAAAAAAAAAAAAAAAAAAAAAAAGATTTGTGGTTGAAAAGACTTTCTATATTCTTGTCTATTCTATTATATTCAGCTAATTAAAATGAAAACATTCAATCAAAGTTAAATCAGTGGTTGTTGAGCTGCTTCAAAATTTTTTTTTTTTTTTAAATAATCTTTATGAAAAAATATTCATATATAAAAATAAACACTGTGCAGCAAAATTAGAGTGAAAACAACATGGTTAAACAAATATGCTGCAAAAATTAAACTTGCAAATAAATTTTTTGGCAGATATTCATTTAAAATCAGTATTAAAAAGTAGAAAAGAAATGTGAAAAAAATCTAATGGTTGAAAACAAAGAATTTATTTTCTATTCTATAAAATCACACAAAAAAATAACAACTTTGAACTGCTGCCTTAAAGATATACATAAAATCAAAAACTTTCAGTTTTAAAACACTTTGAATTTACTTTCTAAGGAAAAACACTAGATTGAAAAAATTAAAATCAAGTAGAAAACACCAAAAAATGAACTGTGAAAAATTAAATGGTTAAAAAAACAAAACAAAAAAAAAGATGCTGTACATTAAAAATCTTCTGTGTGTGTGTGTGTATGTACAGTTGCAAGAAAAAGTATGTGAACCGCTTGCAGAATCTGTGAAAATGTGAATAATTTTAAGAAAATAAGAGAGATCATACAAAATGCATGTTATTTTTTATTTAGTGCTGTCCTGAATAAGATATTTTACATAAAAGATGAACATTCACTGATGCTCCAGAAGGAAACGCAACACATTAAGAGCCGGGGTGAAAACTTTTTGAATTTGAAGCTCAAGGTAAATTGTACTTAATTTGTCTTCCGGGAAAGATGTAAGTATATTCTGTTGCTTCCGAAGGGCAGTACTAAATGAAAAAAATAGATATTTAAACAAAATAAAATGTTATTGGACATCTTAATCATATTCAAAAGTTTTCACCCCCGGCCTCTTAATGTGTTGTTTCCTTCTGGAGCATCAGTGAATGTTTGAATCTTTTTGATAGTTGTGTTTGAGTCCCTCAGTCGTCCTCAGTGTGAAAAGATGGATATCAAAATCATACAGTCACTGCTGGAGAGGGTTCAAATATGCAAAAAGATGCTGGAAAACTGAAGAGTTCGCAGGACCTGGAGGATTTTTCTGAAGAACATTGGGCAGTTTAACTGCTCAGGACAAACAAGGGACTTGAGAACAACCATAACAAAACAATAAAACAGCCGTGGATCATCCAGGGAACGACACACAGTACAGGGAATCAGTGGTTCATAAACTTCTGAACGGGGTCATTTTTATTAAATAAATTTTTATTTTTTTTTGTCTTGTGGACTAAATGTCTTTATGTCAAATATCTTATTCAGGACAGTACCAAATAAAAAATAACATGCATTTTATATGATCTCTCTTATTTTGCTCAAATTATTCACATTTGCACAGATTCTGACAGGTTCACATACTTTTTCTCGCTACTGTATGTATGTGTGTGTCCTGCTATTCCGTTATGGGGACTAAATGTCCCCACAAGGATAGTAATACATTTTTACCTTATAGGGAAATTTTTTGTGGTGGGAATGTTTAGGGATAGGGTTAGTGTAAGGGGGACAGGATACACAGTTTGTACAGTATAAAACCATTATGTCTATGGAAAGTCCCCATAAAACATGGAAACCACTGTGTGTGTGTGTGTGTGTGTGTGTGTGTGTGTGTGTGTGTGTGTGTGTGGTCTTGGTTGGTAATGTTCCAACAAGGATGGTAATACCAGAACAGGACAGAACAGGAGTAAATAATAATTTCTTGATTTTAAACGGTAATTATCAATCTATTACAATCTATATCAATTTATTACATTTTGTTTTTATTACACTTCAGTTTTCAGCAAAGTGCATCCTGAATTTTCGGTTTTGGCCCAGAATTTAATTTCAATACATGTCTATGGAAAGCATGAAAAGTCTATTAGATGTCTATGAAAACATGGAAACCCAATGTGTGTGTGCGTGTCTGTGTGTAGAGCAGTGATGCTCAACCTCTTGCAATGGGCGAGTTGCTTCAAAAGGCAGTAAACATGAACCCTGTTCACATTACATTAATGCATTTCCTCTCCTCACACAAACAGTTCAGACTAGGTGAATGGCGGGGTAGCTCTGACTGTTCCATTATTTTTAATGAGTCAAAAACATCCAAACCCCAAAAAAAAAAAAAAAAAAACAGCAGTGGCAGGTTAACATGTTGGCTCTGACCGGTGGGGAGGCCACGCTCCTTCAGACATTTACGCAACGACACCTGACCAACAGCAGAAACAGTATGACATTTACAGAACACAGGTGTATAAACAGGGCAGGCGGCACGCAGCTGAGGAATGTCAGGTCACAGGAGGTCTCAGGAGTAATGAGCTCCAGTCTTACAACAAAACCGCGTGTGTACCGCTCTCAGAGAGGTAATCAAAATGCTACCCGAGACAGACATGACCTCGAACCAAGGGCACCCATGATAAAGCCAGGGTGCAAAATTAAGACCCGCAAGTGACAAATGTGAGTAAATCTGGCTTTTTGATGAATACAACTCACCAGCTGGCCATTATCTTAAAGGGATAGCACACCCATTCATGAAAATTCTTCATAATTTATTCCCTTATGTTGTTCCAAACCTGAATGACTTGCTTTATTCTGTGGAACAGAATTATTTTGAAAGTTAAAAACAACACCTGTGTTCCGCAGAAGAAAAAAAGTAATATAGATTTGGAGTAGTCTCACCTAGCCAGACTTCAGACTGACGACAAAAGGTCTGGACATCACAGCTTTCATTGGCCAAAAATCACCCAAGAAGCCATCTGACTGACATGTAAAGCAACCAATCACAGTTTGTTTTGTTTGCATCATGGTGTGAAAATGTAAAGTCGATGTCCCTATACAATAACAGACGGTCGTGCATCTAATAAATTATTTATTCAAGAACATTGTACAAGTTTACTGCCACAATGGCATGGTAAATGTCAAATTCTTTTGAAAATCCAGTGTTTAGGTGATCCTGATTAGCGCTCATTGTCACTGTTGTAAACATGACAGCTTTCTTCTTTCATCAGCTTTCATCAGATGACGACTTCAAAACTCAATGTGTTTCCCATTTTTGTGTGCCTGGATCAGACGTCCAGCGAACGTGGCCATGACGTCTGAGGGTGAGAATTCGTTTGGAGTGACATGAGGGTGAGCATTTTTGGGTGGACTATCCTTTTAAATACTGCAACATACATGATTTAAACCGACATATAAACCACTAAGAGAAAACATTTGTGCATCTTAACATGAATTTTATCTAGAATGTCTTGAGTTTTTTCTCTGCATGTTGCAACACATAATATGGAATCTTTACAATATCACAATAAGCCATCAAAATAATATATTAGGAACAAAATAGCATAACAAATAATAGAGACTTGAAAATGATGCTGTGAGTGACAATGGTTTGTTACAATATCAAAACAAACCATATTGAGAATCTATCTTTCCTCATTCAAGTAGATAGGAACTGTTCCTATAAAATACAGTTTCATGGCCAGTAAGAAATATTTATGAGTGCTAAACTTTCTCAGTTCACTCAAAAAACTTTTTTGTTTTTTTCATAGAAGCAGCTCAGTGATGCTGAATTTCCTGGTAGACTGGTACAAGAGAGGTTTGGCCCGAGAATACATTTGTATCTTCGTTTTGAGAACATGGACAAATCGATCAGTGTGCAATCCACAGATTTGATTCCTGTCAACCACACATTACTGATGACAACCAAACAACTTATAGCCACTTATTCCTCAGACTCAATCAATGGCTCGCAATTTTTCTACTGCTCATTCCATAGTTCTTCCGTCATCATCTTCTCACTTATCATGCAATGCGTCAATACGGCAGAATTGTTTCTGGTGGAAGAGTAATTAAAAATTATCTTGTGGATATCTGCAGCGTACGGCAACATTAACCTGCACATTGTTTGGTGCTAGTGCGTCAGAGGCAGGTGTGCCTGAAGAAGACCCAGCGGTAATTAAAAAGTCAGCGTCCGCATCCTCCCCTCACCTCAATCATGCGTTTCGAAGGGAGCTACACTACACGTCTGGTGTTACCAAGAAACAACAGAGCATTAAAACAGCTGAGGGGAGGGTTGATAGAGACAGGCCAGGTGAGCTGGAGCATTATTGGTGATGTGCAGTACTGAGAGACTTGTTACAGTAATGGAAGAAATGGTTGAGTTTTCATATTACCAGCAGAACCATATTGCAAAACATATATGGGCTGTGCAGGATATTTTCTGCTCAGTTTAAGATTATAAGACAATAGGCTCTTTTTATCTTAATTATAATTTATAGAAGTTATTATATATATATATATAACTAATAATAAATTTGAGGAAACTTTAACATCCACAAAACAAAAATTTTCTTTGTGAAATGAAAGCTCTAGCGAAAAGTTCTGCCAGGAAGATTCAATGTTACGTCACTTATCACATTCAGACCTAACCAATCACGTCCTAATACTCGGAGTACAAAAGATCAGTACTTACACATGTCTGAGTTCACAGATGCTGACGCCAACATTTACCTCCATCCTCCCCACCACCACCAGGATGGTCCCTGTCTACACCTCCCAATTTGTAGCACCATAATTAGCTTTATTTTTTAAAAGTATAAAGCGGTCATATAACACTTAATTTTCTTCTTCATTTTATTTTGTACCCAACTTCCACTTCTAATGTTAGTGCATTTTGGCACAACATACAGTATATGTACATTTTATTTATTTTGTGCAATGGAAAGGTTCCATGGATGTTTAGTTCTTCATGGAACTACAGTTTTATGCACAAATTTGGGCACCCCTCTGAGGGTGCATGATAATTTGCTCTATCTTTTAAAGAAAATATCATAGTGATATGCCATACAGTTTCCAGAGAAAACTTGACAAAGTGATGTTTTTCAGACAAAGTGTAGACGTTTTGAGTAGTATGAAATAAAATCAACTGTGAAAAATAAGCTGTGCAAAAGTTTGGCCACCCTTTCAATTGTGTTGATTTGAATACCTGTAGTCAATTAATGCTGATTGATTGCAACACAAAATTTATGTAATTGGCTCAATGAACATTAGATTGAAAGATGTGGCAGGCCAAAAAATATATCTGAAAGGCAAAGGCGAAGAATGACCAACAATGGTCACAGACAAACCACAGACCACCTCCAAAGAGCTCCAAGAACATCTTGCTGCTGATGTACATCGTTCCACAGTCCAGCATACTTTGCACAAGGAACAGCTCAATGGAAGGTTAATGTGGAAAAAGCCTTTTCTGTGTACTGTCAACAAGCAGAGTTGTTTGATGTATGCAAAGGCTCATCTGGACAAACCAGAATTATTTTGGAAAACTGTGCTGTGGACAGAGGAAACTATTTGGTCACAACCAGAAGCGTTTTGTGTGGCGGAAAAAGAACACAGCATTCCAGGATAAGAACCTGCTCCCTACTGTAAAATTTGGTGATGGGTCCATCATGCTTTGGGGCTGTGTGGCAAGCACAGGTACTGGAAACCATGTCAAAGTTGAGGGTCGCATGGATTCCATCCAGTATCAGCAGATTCTTAAGAACAATGTTCAAGAATCAGTCAAGAGGTTGAAGTTACGCCAGTGTTGGTTGTTTCAGCAGGACAATGAGCCAAAGCATTACTCCAAAACTACCAAGGAATTCATGCACAGACACAGATACAATGTTCTAGAATGGCCATCCCAGTCCCCAGACTTTAAATATCATTGAAAATCTATGGAATGATTTGAAGCGGGCTGTCCACACTCGGAAACCATCAAACCTGACTGAACTGGAGACATTCTGCAAGGAAGAATGGTCCAAAATACCTGCAGCCAGAATTCAGGGATTTATCAGTGGCTAAAAGTGACTACAGGCTGTTATTTCAGCAAAAAGGGGCTCTACTAAATATTCATGTGATAATTATATTGGGGTGCCCACTTTTATGCACCTGTCTGTTTTTGTTATGACTCACATTGTATTGTTTCTGTTGATTCAATAAATGTTATTTCAGAACTGAAATGTTACTGTTTCCATAAGGTATAAATTATAACCAAATGAAGTTACTGCTTTGAAAGATCAGCAGATTATAAACTGAGATTATGATAATTATCAGGGATGCCTAAACCTTTGCATAAAACTGTATGACAATAAAGAACCATTATTTGTAAATGTGTTAGTCTTTACTGACTTTACTGACGGCAGGTGCTACGCACAAGGAATAATGCATGGTTTTAAAGACTTTTCCACATTTTACTGTCAACTTTAGCCTATAGTATAGTATTAGGATTAGTATAGTATTAGAAATATTAGTATTGCCTGTCACTGATGTGTAAATGTAGGCAGCCTTACATTCATGTGTTCAAATGAATTCAACCATTGAATCAATCAGAAAGTTCTGGAGAGTGTTTTGAAAGTTACAATATGGTTCAATAGTACAATAAACTCTTATCTCAAAAGATAAAAGGAAAATGTGATTACTTGGAACAAAGGCCAAATTTAAATTACATGGTTCGTTTTTTCATCCTAAGAGGCACAGATCGGATATGACCCACGAATGTGTAAACAGGAAAAAAAGCACTTGGATTGCGATATTCTCAGATCAGTTTCAAGCCAGGGACACAAGGGACACAGTTGGGCAATGTCTGGCCGATTTTGTGCATCACCCGACTTCGTTTTTCAGCTGTGTTCCGCACTGTTGGCTCTAGTCGGGTGGTGTTTTTTTTTCGATTCAACATGTAGATTTTTTTCCCCCGACGCAGGTGACAACACAGTCAGATTTCATCAGTGCTATTTCTTTGGAGGACAGAGCCAAGGGGGACCAAGGGGACTTCAACCGCAATCACATGACTCTTTTCAATGCCCAGGCTGCAACAAGGGTGCTCCTCTTTTTTTCCTCCTTAAGAAACCAATGTTTTGCTGACCTTGGAAAAGGTCAAAACTTGTATTATCATTTTGTCTGCGTCTATTGCAAATCACATAGTTTTTACTTCCTTTTCAGCCTAAGCTTTTCCGAGTCAGTATGTCTACCTTGGGTTGTTTCGCCAAGTGTATAGTGTAAAAGCAGATATTGGATATGAGTCACTTTTAAAAGATGATGTAAGCTGGTCAACATAAAAATCATATATAGTCAGCAAATCGGAATTTGGCATCAGGACCTGCATTATAAACACGGCCATAAGCGTCGCTAACCTCTGGTTGGCAGCATCTGCAGGAACTCTCCAGCCCCTGATTTGGCTGAGCTCTGGATCAGACATCTCGATCTGCAGGGGGAGTCGAGGCATCCACACGCTCACCTCCAACTGAGCGCTGAGGTAACTGTAGGTGAAGTTCACCATCATCCGCACTCTCCCACGCGTCTCCTTGCCGTTGACGTACACATAATCGCACCTTTCGGACACCTAAGAAGCAGGAACACAAATCAGACAGCAGACAAACAAAGCATTCAAGCAACACTGTATTCAAAGCAGCACTAAATTAAAGAAAATAGCAGCTCTGGTCGAGGTATCAGCCTACTTTTCGCTCCAATTTCCTGGCGACCATTTCGAATTTTGAAAGCGCAAAAAATGAGGCCTCTTCTTGTGTTAATCAGTGCAATATGTGAAAAACAGTCTGGCCTTTGTGTGTTTTGTGCCACTGTTATTCGCTTTCATTCTGCACTTTAATGAGGAAGATAAGAGATTGGACAGGCTTTGACTGGCCTGTCCAAGTATTTATTTCTGACTACAGTCAGTGGGAGAGTAGTTGTCGTTGATAATGAGAGTGTTTGGATGTCTATATTTCTCAGGCTTTGGGTTTGAAAGGAGCTAAGCAGATGGAGGGATGGAAGAAGAGAAAAAAAGCTGAGTGGTCAAGTCTTTCTACAGCAGCAAAGTAATTCATTTGCAGAACATCTATACCGCTCTTAACCAATGCTTATGATACCTGGCAGAGAAAATCTTATCCAATCAACCTGAGGGCTTCTTTTAATAACAACAGGAAGTGGACCAATGGCATGGCTTGATTTCTGAGCAGCTGCCCATCAGCTCAAAATCCAAGATGACAAGAGTATCAGTAGTTTGTGAGATTTCCCTAATGTTGTGCCATTTTCTAGAGCATCATACTTGTTACATCTCAATACCAGATTGCTATTTAGTAGCTGCAATCAGTAGCCAAGCTTTCATCAAATTATTTGTTGACTGCAAAGAGTATCTCATAAAATCAACTCCAGCTTTTTTTACATTAACCATTTGAAAAAAAAACATAAAATCTAAACTCAAAGAAACACCACTTCCTAATAACTTTTCTATTTGTGACATCAAATCAATGGTGCATTTATTTGTGCTGGGATTAACTTTAGTTTTCAGTAACCATTATACAGTGTGCATCGAACCCTGTGAAATTAATAAGTCATGTTGTGATAATGGCTACAACACAATTATATGTCTGAACTCAAAATCACATTGACTTTCATGACAGAATTGTGGAAAGGTGGATTTAAATAACAAATGTCAAATACATAAATTACTTAAATGACAAGGTTGTTTAGGATGGTTCCAGTTACACCACTAAAGTTCTAATTTTCTAACAGTTTTTCTGTTGTGGACTACACTTAGAATTAAACAGGTTTCAAAATCCCATAGAATGCAGATGTAGGATAACAAATGAGCACCAAATCAGCATATTAGAATGATTTCTGAAAGATCATGTGACTCTGAAGACTGGAGCAATGGCTGCTATAAATTCAGTGTTTCTATCATGTTTTTATAAAACAGTGGGGACAAAATCCACTATGGTAAAAAGTGACTAAAAGTAAATGACACATAGGCTTGTAATAATGAACAACTGCAAGGAACTTAAATATAACTCCCCACAGCAATTATATCTGTTAAACACCTGTTAAACTGTCTGGGTCTGCCCATATAAATGACATAATGGAACAATTTGCGGTTTTACATCGACAATTGTATTCTTTACTTCCTCATTTATAGATTGTAAATCTCCCACAACCGTATGAGAGCCAGAGATCCTTAAATATGCTCTGGTGGCCCATGGAGGGTATTGCTTTGGGTGTACAGGGTGACTGTGTGTGGAGTACATGGGGTCAGTCTAACTTCACTGCAACATGCCCTTCCCATGAGTGTCTGTAAGCATCATAACTAGCAGGTCTGGCAGGGCATTAATCAGAAACATTAAGACTGCTGAAGAGAGGGACACTTACAGAGGACGTCAAGATCCCCGCAGGGAACCGAATTGGGTACTTAATGACCCATTCAGACAGGCACACAGAGAGATTGGACTTTGCTGCCTGACGCAAGCACTGTCCCTTTCTGCCCGTCCATGTCTGACTGAGGTAATTAGCAGAGCGCATCTTGAGCATCTCTAGACGTTCACCGCAAGGTGAACACAATGTTTGAGATTAAATAGCAAAAACTAGATATGCTACAAACTTAACTGTGTTGGCAGAAAACATAGTAGCTTTTCCAATTGCTACGAGGTACATAGCAGTTGTTTGTTGCTCACAGTAACGTTTTTCACAGTAACTTTACAGCTAAGCAAACAGATAATAATCAAATGCATTCATATAAAATCTGATTCAAATGAACTGTGGTTCAATTAAATAAACTGGATAAATAAATAAAATATAGAAAATATAAGAAAATAAACTAAAGAAAGAAAAAATGGAAAAGAAAATATATATGCAGGTACAAAAACAACAGTGATTCATTTGAGAAAATACTTTTAAAATGGTTTTAATTAAAAAATTGCCTTTTACTAAATATATTTTAACGCTGATGCACATCACTCCATCAACAGTCATATTGCTTCAATGTAGTTTGCTTATTTATTTATTTATTTATTTATTTATTTAATTATTTATTTATTTATTTATTTATTTATTTATTTATGTTTTTAGAAGAACATCTTTACTGTACTTTCCTACAAAAGCAAAATTCATAAACTTCAACAGTTGATGGCTTTTTTGGTTGAATCTGAATTGAGTTAATATGAATTTCCACACATGGTTTTCTCTGAATCTGATTGTAGTTGAGCCAAACCTATCTCTGAAAGGACAGATAAGAGATTCAACTCAATTTTGAATAAATGTGTAGTTAACTACATTTCACCTTTGTAGTGTAGTTGAACTACCTTTAATATGAATCGCTTGTAAAACCACAAACTTCAAGGTTCTCAGACACTGGGTGAACTGCATGTCCCTTAACACACACATTTGTATATCCTATTGATAGTGTGTCATCTAAAAGAATCTGCTCCAGCTCTACAACCTGTACATTTCCATAACTATCCTGACTTCTGTCTCTGTATTTTCCCCTCTCATTACTCTCTCACTCTGTCCATCTATCTATCTGTCTCATTTGCTGGATTGTCTAGACAGCTCAAAATCGAAAGACATCACAAAGAAATATTGCCATCAAACACATTAACAGCTAACTGTGTTTCCGGGTTTCATAATCTCATCTGACAAATACAATATCAACAGCTGATAACTGAAACGCCCTTAAGAAAGAAAGAAGCAAATTCAAACATTAAATTGATCTGGGAACTGTGGCAGTAAAATAGCAACAGATAAGGGTTTAAATACATTTATAAATTGTTAACCTATGGAGTCTTTTTTAAACCTTGGGTAAATGTAGTTCTGGGTTCTTTTGTTTTATATTTGCCATTGTTTGTCTGATCTGTAATCATTTGTATGGAGAAGAAAAGCTTGAACATTCATCTAAACATTTCCTTTTGTGTTCCACTCTAAAAAGAAATTCATACAGCTTTAGAACAACATATGTTGATAATGATAATATCATGTTGATTTTTGGCTTAACGTGGCCAAAAATGATGTCCGACCTAGAAAAATTGGCTTCTTCACACTTTTTAAAAACTTTTTATTAAATATTTATTAAATATTTAGTATGCATTTTGTGAAGATGTGTCTAGAGTGTAATACTAATGTATGCATTCCACGTTTCAATCGTATCATTTGTCACAACGCAATGAAGCATACCAAATTGTGTAGAAGTCATTTTTGGCCAAGTGGTCATACCAAGCTTGTACTCATTATTCCCAGCCTATAATTCAATAAATCACTGTGTGGCAGGTATTACTTATATTATTAGATGCTATTTTGTGGGTTTTCGTGAAAATGGTCAAATGGAAGGAGCTCTCCTGTGTAACCAAGGAGTATATTTTTTTTAAATGGCTAAATCTGGTCAATTGAGTTTGGATATTTACTGTTCATGTGTCACAGCATTATTTCAAAGCACAGTAAGACCACAGCCATGCAGAATGTAAAGTGCTCAAGGAAGTCTAGTTGAAAGGTTGTGCACCAGTAAAGAAACCACAGTTTTATCTACTGCAAAAAAAACAAAAAACAAACAAACAACAAAAAAAAAAAAAAGTATGGAAGATTGGAGGCATGTTCTGCAGCCGGACAAGTCCAAATTGAACAACCTAGCATTGAATGGTGTCAGGCATGTTTGTAGGAGACGACTGGAGTGTTTTAATACCAAATGCATCCGTGGAGCCATTAAGCATGGCAGGGGAAACTTAATGCTATTGAGGACGCATGTCTTCAGAAGGTGTTAGAAGGATCTACAAAATTGCTGGCACTTTGAAAGTGGACCAGTACTTATATTGGGAAAATGGACCAACACTTAAGGCCCTTTCACACTGAGTGCGAAAAAGCGAGGCGAATCGCAGAGGAATGGACCTTTCACAACGAATGTGAAATGACTGATGATCTTCTGCTAATTCATTATATGTATTTCATATATATTCTGCTCTTCTCTTTTTTTCCTCGTGTATGTGTCTCTAAGAATTTTTACATTTGAATTTAACCTTGTCCGCTGCACAACATAACATTAAATTAAGATGAATTTTTGATACCACACCAGAAACAAAAACTATCTATGCGACTTTAATAAGTTAATGAATAAGATATTAAACTCACCATTGATTCCCATTTTCTCTGCAATTCATTGCCACAGAAAATCTTTTTTGTTCATGTTTTTATAGTCATTGTGACTTTTATCAAAAAGTTTTCTGTTCTCAGAGAACACGATAATGATAACTCTATCCATTCTCTTCTCTCCTTAGGGAATGCTGTTCTTCTGCGTTTTTTTACACTGGTTTCCAAAACAGCTCTCTGTGCTACATTGTCACCAATCTGAATCTGACACCAACAGCAGCTGCTAAAATCCTTGCTTTTTCGCATCGTGAATGTTCGCACCGGGTGTGAATAGCCCCATAGGGATCTATCGTTTCGATTCAAAAGTGTCAATGTGACGAACATTTGCAAATTTCATTTTCAGTGTGAAAGGGCTTTTATGTTGGGAATTCTACTGAACATAATGTAGCCAAGTATGAAGGATCTGTTTGGAGATCAAATGTGTATTTTCCAACATGATAACAATCCCAAACACACTGCATGCAACAAAAGTTAAAGGCAGAGTATGTAAGTTTCGCCAGTAAAGGTAGCTTATTCAAAACAAAGGCGTCGCTTAATGATGCCGTAAATGAGCTTGGAATCATGAAAGTTGTAGTCTTGACTCTTTACCTCCACAACAGATGGAAAGGAATCTGACGGACTCAGGCAGAAATCATGTTCATGAATGAGCTAATGACTAAATGACTGTTGCTAAATGACATGCAATTAAGCAAATAATTTATTAATTTAAAATATATTGTATGCTGGAGAAAGCTTTCTCTTATTATGCTATGTTAGCCACAAAATAGTGTTGTCTCTGAGGCATGGTAAAAACGTTACTCACGGTGAATCAAGAAAACAAGTGTGGCGAGGCGAGGGACCCGTGAGAGCGGGCCGGTGGCGAATGATGATGAGCGTCAGCTGTGCGCCACACCAGTCTCGTCTCACGGAGGAGTGACGGGAGCAGAAAAGGAGGAGCGACGACAGTGCAAGACGAGAGAGGACCAGGCCTGGATTTTATGTTGCATTTTGTTTTGTATGTAGGCGGCAGTCGTCCGTGAGGGGCTGCTGCCGTTATTGTATTTATGTTTCTTTATTTTTGATTAAAGTTATTAAATGTTCGCCGGTTCCCGCCTCCTTCTTCTACACGTTGAACGTCAACTCATTACATACAAAACAAAATGCAACAAAAAATCCAGGCCTGGTCCTCTCTCGTCTTGCACTGTCGTCGCTCCTCCTTTTATGCTCCCATCACTCATCCGTGAGACGAGACTGGTGTGGCGCGCAGCTGACGCTCATCATCATTCGCCACTGGCCCGCTCTCACGGTCCCTCGCCTCGCCACATCTAGCAATTTGAACAACAAGACTAACTGTGTTGCGCTATATAACAATAATTTGTGTTCTGTTGATAAACGTATATATCCAAACAGTTGCTCCCCTGCACTATTAAAGTGTCTTTGGTGTTTCCATGGTTTCTACGGAAATCAAGGGTAGTGTGGATTTGATGTCATTGACAGCTGTAATGCGGTCCATGCCTTTAAATGTGTGGTTGCCATTTGCCATCTACATTCAACAATGCCAAGGCTTTTGCCAAGGTAACAACTCACTGTAATGTACAGGCACTGTATTGTTTTAAACTGTATACACTGTATGAACTCTGTTTGCATCACTGAATATGTTTCCTCTTATCACTGTAAATCTGCTTTGAAACAATCTGTATTGTATAAAGCGCTATATAAATAAAGGTAACTTGACTTGACTTGACCTTTACAATTCATGGTTTTCATATCAGTGACAAAACGTAGACAAAACATACAATGGCAAAGTGCCTTCAGGTGCTCTGAATCCAGGGCACCAGTGCCCGTGTGTGTATGCGTACGTGTGTGTCAGCTTTGGTGGGGAAGGAGAGGGATTCCTCTCCAGAGGTCAGTGTTTCAGTGTAGAGTGCTCATCAGATAATTAAACCTGAAGGGAGTAAATACACACACACATTGTCATTTTCTCCCTCATAAAATGCTTTCATATTTGTTCCCAAATGGCAGAAAGTGGCAGGCACAAGCTTGTTCTGAAAAGCTTACATTTAACATCCCTTTGATTTTTTGCCTCTGGCTTGACAACTGAAAGACATTCCTTCAGCGCTGTGCAATGTATAGTGCTTTAAATCAAATCTAATAGTTGCCTTAATACACTACGTGTAATACACTATTGCCCAAAGCATATATATATATATATATATATATATATATATATATATATATATATATATACACACACACAGCTTTGAAAAAAAGTAAGAGACGTAATTGAATTCTCAATGTTAAGTGGTCTCTTAATTTTTTTCCGGAGCTGTATATATACACCGATCAGGCATAACATTATGACCATCTTCTTAATATTGTGTTGCTGCCAAAACAGTCAAAACAGCACTGACTCCACTAGACCCCTGAAAGTGTGCTGTGGTATCTGGCACCAAGATGTTAGCAGCAGATCCTTTAAGTCCTGTAAGTTGCGAGGATCGGATCCTCCATGGATCGGACTTGTTTGTTCAGCACATCCCACAGATGCTCGACTGGATTGAGATCTGGGGAATTTGGAGGCCAAGTCAACACCTCAAAATCATTTTTGTGCTCCCCAAACCATTCCTGAACCATTTTTTCTTTGTGGTGCATCATGGTTTGCAACAATGCTTAGGTAGGTGGTACGTGTCAAAGTAACACCCCCATGGATTGCAGGACCCAAGGTTTCCCAGCAGAACATTGCCCAAAGCATCACACTGCTTCCGCCGGCCTGCCTTCCTCCCATGCATCCTGGTGCCATGTGTTCCCTCAGGTAAGTGATGCAAACGGCCATCCACATGATGTTAAAGAAAACATGATTCATTGGACCAGGCCACCTTCTTCCATTGGTCCATGGTTTCACTCCTCACGTGCATCAATGAGCCTTGGCCGCCCATGACCCTGTTGACGGTTCACCACTGTTCCTTCCTTGGACCACTTTTGATACAAGTTTGATTACACAATCAATATTTTTTATAAATATTTTAAATATGAAGAAAACAAAACACTAAACTTGGTTAGGGTATTTATCTATTAAAATTATTTGGCAAAAAACTACAGCTGAAGGTTTTATTTTACTATGCAAAAAACAAAAACAAAAAAACCCCTCACAAGTAGAACCATAAAAGTTTATTTATTTATTTTTCATAAATATTTTTAATTATGAAGGAAAACACTAGAAGGAAAGAATATTAAGGAAACAAAACGCTAAACTTGGTTAGAGTATTTATCGCCAAAATTATTTTGCAAAAAGGCAAAAAAACTACTTTACTATTTTAAACTATTTTACTACATAAAAAAAAACATAGGGAAAAAACTCACAAGAAGAACCATACTTTGACTACAACATAATCAATTATTAATATTTCTGTCTTGTTTTAGCATGTTTCTTTGTATGAGCATGGCCAAATATTATCTGTACACAATTTGGCATGTTTCATTGCATTTTCACAAATAAAACATTTGAGTCCAAACACAACTAGGTAATATGATTACAAAATCTTCAACAACATTTTTAATAATATTTAAATAAGGGGTGAAGATGTCGACTTTTGTTTTGGTCACTATTGTGTGTGTACAAGGTTTGACATGAACTTTTTTGCTCACCAGCCACTGTGGCTAATTTTTTTCCAAAGTTACTAGCCACTCATTTTCACTGGCCACAATTTTGCTGTTTGGAAATTATATTTTATATGATTAAAGTTGACTTTGGCATACTTAAATTACTTGGTTTTGAGTAATTTTACTTGACTTAGAAGATTTAAAACCCTTTCAAACTTTCAAATGCAGAGTGACCACGCAAATCAAGACTACATTGTATATCAGCTGTTATGTGCAGCTGGGCAATATGAGAATAGGCTAATATGAGAAATTTAATATGATAGGAGTTATTTTTGTTAGGCAACATAAAAGAACAAAGAAGCAAATTAGCAAATTACAAAAATAATAGTAAATTAAAAAAAATATTTTTTTCAGACACAGTAGGTTTATTTAATATGTATACATTTATTTAACATCTGTAGTTGTTTGATTAAAATGAATGACAGACAGGCATTTAATTGGGCTACTGAATGCATGGACGTAATATTCTGACACATATCCAGTTATTACCCACCTGTTTACGTACACCTAAGCCATAACCGACTGTGCTCATGCGAGATTCTCCATGGAATCCGATGGACATTTTGACTTCTGTGCGCGCGTGTATTTAACCATCCAGGCGCAAGGAGAACTGATCGCGCGTGCGACAGAGAGAGAGCGCTTCTGTTGTGTGTCATTCAGTGCGATTCTGCCTATCCCACCTTCACTAACTGCAAGTTAATCGATAAAGAATTGTAACTGAATTGTAATTTTGTGATACGACGGTCTTGGCATTTTATTTGGCTGTAGGCTGAAATTATATTCAACCCGCCAAAGTGGCTAGTGGGAGTGGCTGCCTTACCTGCCACAGCTGAAATCTACCCACGTTTGGCAGGCGTTAATGTCAAGCGCTGTGTTTGTATATATACAATTTTCATTTCATTTCTTTCATTTTTTTCGATTATTCATTTCTAAATGGTTTTAGAAATTAGTAATTACCAGTGATACCTTGTGATGTGGTGTATAAAATGTTTTAACAAAAGGACAAATTAAATAACTAAGGAGAGTGTGAAGAGTATTTTTTTTTAAATCCACAGAGCCAAAAGTGCTCATACGGTAGCTGAAGAAACATACATCCACATGTGTGTGGTTTGTTCATGTTAGTGACCTGTGCATGTCCCTTCCCACCTTAACCACGTCCTCGTCCGTCGAGCGACATTCCACCGACTCAGTCACATCAGTCACAGTACCTTCGGTTCCAACGGTGACCACCTTCACTGGCATGGCAACAGTCTTCCCAGTGAGCACTGCGGTGTTAAGGATCTCTGTCTCCTGCACACAGAGGGCAGATCAATCAGACTGCGTTAACGCAGGATAATTCACCCGTCATTATTCACAATGATTCGTCATTCTGTCTGCTCCAGCTCTTCAGTGCCAACACTGACTCGTGCTATTAACCCAGTGAGTCATATCATTCAATTAGAGTCATCAGCTCTGGAGAGTCTCGGAGTGAGATGGAGAGGTCTGTTTAGAGCCAAACAACAAATCCTGTTTTTTATGAAACTGATCTACACTTAGATAATATTAACATGAAAAGCACACCCAGGAATAAAGTTCACTATCAAGTCACTTCAAAAAGAAATATATATATATTTATACATATATTTATTTATTTGTATTTTTTTTCCCACACATATTCAGAAGAAAATATGAGTGCTCGCCCATGCAAAACTCTGCTATGACAGGGTGCAGTGGGTGACTGCCAGGTTGTTACTAAAATGTGTTTTGAGTAGGGTTTTTTTTAATTAATTTTTTTAGTAGTTTGTTTTTGGGGTTGCTTGAAATGTTCAGGATGGTCTTCAGGATTTGTTCAGGCTGTTTTATCATTAACAGGCAAAATAGTATTTCTGATTAATTAAAAAACAAAACAAACAAAAACATACATTTATATTTATTATGTTATATTTATATATTAAGTAAAATAAAATAAAGTTATTTTAGCTAAATATATTATTTCATTTAAGACATTTTTTATTTTTATTTGTATACATATTAAATAAAATATAAAATAAAAATAAATGAATTAGAACAAAATAATAATAATTAAATTAATAAAAAAATAATTAAAAAAAGTTCTGGCAGGGCACGTCAGTCAAGCTCGCATCAGCTGACTGTCAGCTGATCACGTCTACCTATAGGAACAGGACGTCTATCATTAATGATATCTGCAATACATTATGTTGGTTCTGTTCTGTTTACCCTCTTAACCATGCTAGGCTGCATGGATGCACAGGGAGTTCTTGCCCAGAACAGAACCATACCGGCAAAACAAACTATATGCTAATATTCAATCAATCATCTTTGACGATAGTGGTCCAGACAGAAATATTAATAATAAATAATATAACATAATGGCACTAATTAACCGTAACCCTAAGTATGGGCAATAGAAATAGTGATGATTGCCCATTTGAAGGCATTTGAGTAATAAAGACTCAAATGATGCTCATAGTAAACATCAACACCACTGTGGGAAGTTCCTGAAATATGCTTTATATAGAGAACAGAGGGGAAACAGTGTAGGCACATTTTATTTTCACAGAAATATCCTGTAATTATGGAGAAATCAATGACAGCTAAGGTTTCTCCGAATCCGTTCTCTGTGTATAATCTTATCTAAAACATGTCCATGTGTTCAATCTACAGTTCAAACAAACCAAAAGGATGGGTAATTAGATAATTTAAGTTTGACTTGTGTTTTTCCTGCTGGCTGGGGCTATGGGTGAGATGGATAAACCAAAATAAAGAAGCCCTCTGCCAAGGTTGTTCTTCATCATAAGGCCTTTTCTTCTCTTTATGTCACAGCTCTCGCCATTCTCCTTTAGAGAAAACAGATAACATTATTTAATCCTGAACTGTGGATAATAAAATTTCAAGCTTGTTAATAAGTCTGAGGTCTTCTGTTCCTTTTTTTTTTCTTCAGGCTGATCCCACTTCAGGCTTCACTTGGCAACTGATTCTTATTTCAATCATTTTCACTTTAATGCACCACAATCGTGAGGATAAACGAGCCACTTTCTTTTTTTCCCTTTATGCATTTAAGCCGATCATTATTTTCTATCTAACATGGGCTGCACTGTCTACTTCTGAGGTAGAATTTGAATATGCTGTTTCCCTTGATTTCAAAATTATGTAAATGAGCAATAGGAATGTAGTCTGAGAACCACGAGCTTGGTATTCAAACCTTATGCTCAGACATTTTGACAGGAAGTTATCGCCTGTGTTTGATTTGCTGTCAAAACATTAATTTATCAAGACCAGGAAAATGACTCTGATAAATATTCCACGGGATGGGATGAGTGAAGTGTTTACAATTTGCTCTCCCCCTTTCACTCCCTCCCCGCTCAGATGAATTCAAAGAACTCAGCTTCAGTGTTCACCAGACAAGGTGCTTTCAAATGTCTTTCAATGTGTCTATTCACCGGCTGTTAAAACCGAACAATGTAATTTTCAGTCAAGCCTGAAGATTACGGAGTGAATTAAAAACAGAATTCCAGAGTAAAACAGGCAAAGTGGTGGAAAGCCTCTCATTGTGATGCCACACACTGTGAAGTAAAAAAAACAAAAAAACAAAGCTGAGGAGAGTTCAGTTCAGCGAGGGAGGACGATTTTAAACCACACAAGTCAAATGCATTGACCCTTGAAAAATACATGCATGCTTCCACTGTCTGACTCGCATGGCAAAAGCACACAAAAAACTTTTTACTCAACGAAATATCAACAAAAATGTTTAATATTTGAAAATTATACCCACAGATTCTAATGCTTTGCTTAAAAAAATAAAAACAAAGATAAAAGTAACTATTTTCCACCATCAAAATAATGGGTATGTGAATGTTTGCACAAGTATAGAAGGATTACAGTACTCTACCCTTCCAATATTCCAAAAAGTAATATAGACCAGACTCTCCAAATTCATAAATACACATACAGTAAGAAGCCAACCTTAATCCAGTTCAGTCACACGAAAGTCCCATAAGTCTGTGCCAAATTCTCTCTCAATTAATGTTGACATGACAAAAATAAAAAAAATCTAACACTTTTTAACAGCACAGTACTTCTTGAATTATTTTTTAAATCTAATATTTTATATAAGTGTACTTTATTTGTATAATAACTTTCTAGAAATAAATATTATGCATGTAACCCTTGTTCCCTGAAGGAGGGAACAGAGACGTTACGTCAATGTCACCGACGTATTGGGATAACTTCTGGGAGCCCTATCAGCTTCGAGTGTATACATTTTAGTGTATACGATGAGAGTATATGCCGATTCATGACTCATGTGATGGTACAGTGATGGTACAGCAACCGTGGTGACGGGACGTAACGTCTCCATTCCCTCCTTCAGGGAACGAGGGTTACATATGTTACAGAGATGTTCCCTTTCAGTCGGTCACGTTCGATGTTACGTTGATGTCACCAACGTACTGGGATCCCTATGGAAAACGCCACAGCTGTTGCCACTTCCAGCACCCTGCATAAGCCCCTCAGACCCCCGTCTGTTGGGGTGGGAACTTACGCAAGGAGAGTCACTGCTGCTGTCCTTCAAGACCCACTCAGCAGACTATTGGATAACGCTGGGAAAGCGTGCCCCGAGGGGACGCTGCAGAGTCCACATCCAACCCGCAGGGAGGTATCATGTGGAAGATACACATATGGACTGGTCATCTGGGTAGTACAACATAAGATATGTCGACCTAGACGGGAGACTACACCAGACAGAGGCGGCAGAGCGGACTCTGCCAAGGGAAAGACACGGGCTCGCCGTAGGGAGCCGTACCGTGGAAAAATACACATATGGGACCACCGTAGGGGTCACAACACATGGCACCTACATATGGTGCACTTACGCTACTGGGCCTGACATCAGATGCTCCACCACATCTGACAGCCATATGGTGGTGGAGGAACTCAACAGGGTTCGCCTAGCTGAGGAACTAGGCAATAAAAGCAATAAAGCGCAATTATGCGGTCCATGAGGAGGGGAATGGCACAGCAAGCCGACACTTAGAATGGGTACTTCAGTGTTACTGGCTGGTTGAAGCGAACCGGTTCTACATGGAGGCTATAGAATCTAGCAAACGTGTTAGGTGTCACTCAGCTTGGAGACCATCCTCTGCTTGGAGACAGCCTTTCCCTTCTGCTTGCCTCTGTATGAAGAGCTGGATGAAGAGCTGTTCTGAGGTCCTGAAGCTTTGTGTTCTGTCCAACTATAACTGCAGAGAGAGGATGGGACAGAGAAAAGCCAGGGCTGGGTCTGCCTCCACCGAGGGCAGCGCTTACAGGTTCACCACCTGGTCCCAGAAGGGAGTGGTGGGAACCTTGGGCATATATCCGGGCCGGGGTCTCAGGATCATGTGAGAGTTGGCCGGCCCAAACTCTAGGCACGAGTCGTCAACCGAAAATGCCTGCAGGTCCCCTACCCTCTTAATCCAATGCAGTCAGGAGCAATGTCTTCCAAGACAAGATTTTCAACTCTGCTGACTGCAATGGTTCAAAGGGCACTCTCTGCAGTGCCGTTAACACCAGAGATAAGTCCCAAGAGGGTATAGAGTGAGAGCGAGGCAGATTTAGTCTCCTCGCTCTCCTCAGGAACCTGATGATCAGATCATGCTTCCCCCAAGGACTTACCAACAACAACATCATGATGTGCAGCAATAGAGGCAACATACACTTTGAGGGTGGAGGGAGACAGCCTTCGCTCCAGCCCATCTTGCAGGAAGGATAGCACAAAACTGACCGAACATCTTTGGGGGTCTTCTCATCGAGAAGAGCACCACTCAACGAATAGGTTCCAGTTAAAAACATAGAGGCACCTCATAGAGGGGACTCTAGCAGCAGTGATGGTGTCTACCACTGTTTGTGTCCAGGGACCAGACATGGAGTTTCCAGAGGTCCCAGTCTCTGAGTCAGTCCTTCCTTAGAGGAATGGGCCAAGGAGGTGCTGTCGCAAGGAGCACTAGTTCCGGGAACCAGGTCCGGTTGGGCCAATATGGCACAACTAGCAAGACCTGCTCAATGTCCTCCCTGACTTTGCACAGTGTCTGTGCTAGAAGGCTCACTGGGGGAAATGCATACTTGTGTAGACCCTGGGGCCAGCTGTGTGCCAGGATCAGAACATGCTTGCCTTGTAGCGGCCCTTTGAGGCAGCCCAGTGCAAGATGTGCTGCTAACAACTCAAGGCAGTTGATCTGTCATTGCAGTTGAGGCCCTGTCCACAGACCTGAAACTGCATGCCCATTGTACGGGGGCCCCCCCCCAGCCGGTGGTAGAGGCATCCGTGGAGACCACGGCATGCCTGGACACCTGTTCTAGGGGAACACCTGCCTGTAGAAACAAAGGCCTGAACCACGACCATGGCCTGAAAGTTTGGCGGCAATTCATTGTGATTGCTACACGGAATGAACCGCTCTGCCATGCCCATCTTGGGACTCGGTCGTGGAGCCAGTGTTGAAGCAGCCTCATATGAAGCAATTCGAGCAGCGTTACTGAAGCTGTGGATGCCATATGCCCCAGGAGCCTCTGAAAATGTTTTTTTTTAGCGGGACCGCTGTTATGCATTTGAACAAATTCAAGCAGTTCAACACCGACTAGACTCCTCTGTGAGGAGCGCTGTCAGATTGACCGAATTCAACTCCAACTCCAGGAAAAGAGATCCTCTGCACGGGGGAGAATTTGCTCTTTTCCCAGTTGACCCAAAGTCCTAACTGGCTGAGGTGACTGAGCACCATGTCCCTGTGTTCGCACAACTGCTCTCTCGACTGGGCCAGAATCAGCCAGTCGTCGAGGTAGTTGAGAATGCGAACACCATGCTCTCTCATGGGAGCAATGGCCACCTCTGTGAACTTCGTAAAGAAACGGGGCGACAGGGACAGCCCAAACGGTAGAACTCTGTACTGATATGCCCACCCGCCCCTCAAATGCAAAGCGTAGGAGTGGTCTGTGTCGAGGGAGAATCGAGACTTGAAAGTACGCATCCTTCAGGTTGATCGCTGCAAACCAAACTTGGGGACGGATGCACACGAAGATGAGAGGAACCCGAGGGTGACAATGCATAGCGTCGTACACCGCTAAGCGCACGCTCTTGGTACCCAGAGATATTGGAAACAGCTCTTTTATTGAAGTTTTGGGTACCACTGGCCCGAAGGTGGAACACAAATTAAACAACAACAAAGTATTTTCCCTTGTCCCTCTTCCGGGGGAGGGAGCGGTGCGGTCACCATCTCCCAAAGGGCTGTCCCCTCCATCTCTGGGTGACCCATCTCAGGGTCGATTGGACTTCCGCTTAGGAGGGTCCGTCACTGCCTGGAGCTCCCGGAGGAGCTTGGGGTCAGGTCTACCCTCATGCATGTCCATGTGCATGGGCTTGATGCACCTGGAGCAACGCCATGGCATACAGGGCGGATGCAGCCTGTCCACAGGCTCTGTAATCTTTGCCCGTTAAGAGTGGACGTAAACTTTCAGACCTTGGATGGATGACTCAGATTACCACACCAGCAGGAAGTGGACGCCGGACACAGTGCGCCAGAGAATGTCCTCACCGAACCCACAGAAATAATGCTGTGAAAACAGCAGTTTTTTCTCACACCGTGAGATTGCGGCCCCAGGAGGAGCTTCTTCCCCTTAACAGCTACTTAACATCACGTGACCATTGATATACTGACATTGCACTGCACTTTCTGTTCTCGTTGTTACTGTGTAACAACCTGTTATAAACCTGTTTGCACATTATACCTCTTTGTACATTTCTGTTAACCACATATTTATAAGTCTACAGTTTACTCACTGCACAGTTTATTTCACTTATTTTATTCCACTTCTTTATTCTTGACTTGATTTATTTATAATTCTACAGATATATATATATATATATATATATATATATATATATATATATATATATATATATATATATATATATATATATATATATATATATATATATATATATATATATATATATATATATATATATAGAGAGAGAGAGAGAGAGAGAGAGAGAGAGAGTACTTTTTATTCTATTTCTATTATAATTTCCTCCTTGTGTTTTTAACTGTGAATTTGCACTGTCCATGGAGCGGACCTGTTTACATTTCACTGCCGGTTGTATATTCTGTATATAACTGTGTATGTGACAAATAAAACTCTTGAATCTCTTGTTGCGCCTTCACTCCCAGCACTCCAAGCTTCTCCTCTCTCTCGTTCTCTCTGCTTTCTTGCAGGAACATTCTTCATCAACACCAAGATCAGCAAATGACAAATGTGTGCTGCATCCGCTTTGGGGTGGAGCGCGAGATGCAAATCTTGCACGCCATTGGCCCGTTCTGTATACACTCAAAGCTGATAGGGCTCCCAGAAGTGATCCCAATATGTCTGTGACGTCGACGTAACATCGAACGTGACCGACTAAAAGGGAACTATGATTTTCTTTTCTATTTAAATGCACATTTCTTTTAGATAGATTTATATATTTGGAACTCATGCAAATCAAACCAAATAAATACATCCCTATCATTTAACCTTCAAAATGGCAAAACTCATCCTCACTCTCATCACATTGAAGAGCTAAATCTGCACTCATTCTATTGCCCTTTCTGTAAAGTATTGCTGTATTCATTTTCTGAAAATAAATTATTTTGTTATTTATACATTGATACAACTATAGCACAATAAACACTTCAAATAAATAAATAACCGCAATCATATTATTGATGCTACTATCTATAAAAAAATCCCAATGGGGAAATACATTACTGCAATTCCATTGTGGGACAGCGTTGCCATATGGCAACATACCTATTTTTTTCATAGTGGTACAGCGATGCCATATGGAAACATTAATATTTTCTTAATTTACAGTAAAACTATGTTAAACAAAGTTGATTTGTGGATAAAAAAATATCTAATTACTAAAAATTACAATACATTTAAAAAAATCCTTCTATGAAGGGATGTTTAGAAATTAAGTTAATAGGGTAATTTCTGGAGCACTTGAACAGGTGTCTTCCATGTGAGGGTGATAGTGGGAAAGATAATTTTGGAGGGACATACAAATATAATGTGACTTAAAAACAGCACATCATTGGCAACCTTAAGGCCTGCCCTTTTAATTCCCATAGTGCAATATATTGTATATAAGAAAATTAGTAGAAATTAATTCTTGCTATATGGCAACATAAACGGTCAATTCATTATTTTAATTATATTCTGTACATGTAGAATTTTATATGTGTAATACTTAAATTCATATAAAAAAATTATTTAAAAAAACAATAATACAAATTAAATACATTTGAATGTGATAGGACATGATGCTTTTATGCATGAAGGTTGGGATAGCTACGTTAGAAAGCATCACAATACAAAGTACAGTCTTCTCAAGCTTCTGGCATTGGCTCGAAAATCAAGGAAAATTTACTCTGACAGCAGGACTGATGTGGGTGGCATGAGAACCAGCAGAACTAATATGCCACTAGTTCAAGTCCACCTACACTCCCAGTCCTCCCCCCAATCATGATGCTCCAGTTGTTGAAGCATACCATCCTTCTCCTTCCCCCAACCACTCTCTGGAACTCCTATGAGCCGCTGTTCCAGAGGGAGGGCATTGAATCCAAGCACAATGTGTTATTCATGCAGTCTTGTCATCCGCTGCTGCCTGGCGGTCGGTAAACATCGCTCCCTGGACCGCTGACTGATTAGTGTTAGCTATGCGTGCATGCTGGGTTTCAAGAACAGGCTGGGCTGACGTACGCTCTCCCAGAGACCGTTTCTATGGGAGGGCAGTGCTTCTACACACACTTACTCTTAAATGGCTTTCACACTATCTTGAGAAAGAGTGAGAGAAAAGAGAAGGAGGTAAATCGATAAAAGGCCATTATACTTTTTGGCGGCATTTGTAGGGTCTAAAGAGGTATTGGAGATCGGGGAACGGAGGGTTAATATCAGCACAGGTGATTGGTTCAGTTCGTGGTGGACCTATGCCAGCTCACGTGGTCTAACACTCAAGGACAGGATGCGCTGAATGCATCGGCACCCTGTGAGGATCCTCCCTGGCTGATGCCGCAGCCATGCTATTACAGAGCTATCGATCGACAGCTGTATTTCTTTTCAAGACCACAGGTCCTGCCAGGTCTTCAGCAGCAATGGGTGAAGCCTTTTTTGCCTCTGAGAGTCTTGCTGACAGAGCCTCTGATAAAATGGCACAACAGTGCAGACAAACAGGGAGCAAAGAGGAAGATGGCTATTGATTTCAGTAATAGCGCAAAGAGATGAAGCGAACGCTTAGCTTCTGTTGAACACATTACAGTCACTGGGTCAGCCAAGCACCTCTCAGCGGCCGCCAGCATGAGGATAATCACAATTTTGTGTTACTGTTTCCGCATCAACCCATAATCCAAGGCCTCCTCACCTCACTGTTTGGTTAAAAAAAAGCACTCTCTCCAGGAATTATGAGACCCATTGTGTTCAGAGGATGAATTGGACATGAGCATAAACTGGATATCTCCTGTACCTTTGCTAAAAGTCCCCCTGTAGTCAGTAATTTTATCCATTAAAACTCATCTTTAGCCCTATTCGGACGGTAATTGTTTCGGATGGTGACTTTTTTTCATGGTGGAGGAGTTTTGTGATCCTGTGCACCTGGGAACGCGCTGTTCACGTGGTCAATAACATAATTGTATGCTGTAAATAAAATGTCATATGCTTGGTATAATAAGAATAAATGCATATTTAATTTAATAATAGGAAAATAATATCCAAATTATTATTTAATTATTTAAATCTGTTTAAAAATAAGAAGATATATAGAGACGCACATTATAGTTAAAATGGTTTTCTATCTTGTATTTTATCTAAAAAAAAAGAAAAAGGATGCCATTTTATTCCACATGGAAATGAGCGGAAATAAGTTAAAACGAGAGACTCTTATTTACATGAGGTAAACATAATGCTGCCTGGTTATTTTAACATATTGCTGCCGTAATAATGGCCCATTTCAAATGTTTACGTGCTTTTCTTCTTTTAATTTTTTGAGCGGTGATGGAATATATTGCTCTTGTAAATTCTTGCCAGCATTTCAGTAATAGAAGTCTAGATCTTTAAAATGCATCCAAATTAGTGAAGCGCAGCCGTGCTGTGCTTTGCAGTGATCTAAACGGATATAAACAGTGAATTTTGAAGTGATATATTCTTGAAAACTATGAAATGTGGCTTCAGACGGCAATTAAATTACCACAACGACCTTGGAGTTTGTCAAAAAAACAGTAGGTAATACAGTCTGGGACTTTTACACAGGTGGGAGAAAAACACTGACATTCTGGATTTGGACGGCAATAAAATCACTGATGAAAATACCTTATAACCCCACGAGAAACAATTACCGTCCAAATAGGGCTTTTGATCACCAAAATTACTTATTATTTCAAAGTTTTTTATTCATGCCTTAAAATAGCTTGAATGTAACTCTATACCGCATGAATGTAACATAGCATGAATGTAACTCTATACCGCCTCCACTCACACCAGTTCAGAGATTCACTCTGTCAACTTTACTGAGGTCATCCAAATGCTGCACAGTGGCAAATGGAAATACTGGTTTAATTCAGCCATATAAGAACTGATTCAGAAGAAGAAGTGCAAGAGCAACCCTCCACAATGCGAGTAATCACTCGCATATGCGAGTAAACCTTGACTCTGGGCGACTAAATAATGTCTATCAATAGTCACTGGCTAATAAATGCTTAGATTTTACTTGCCAGTGTGTGTGTTAGAAGCTAAATATAAGTTTAGCATAGATATATTTTCACTCGCTGAACACACTCTGACTGAGCACTTCCATCAAGCGATCTGTACTATTTCAATTCAGAATCAACTCAATGGATGTGCAGCGTATCTGACTCACACATGCAAAGAGAGAGAGTCCATGCAGAATCAATGCATTATATGTAAACAATTTTCTTGGTTGTATTTTCCTATCAAAATAGTTAATTTGGAAATATTCTTATATTAAATAAAATAAATAAATAAATAAACATTTAATGCATGTGCACGTATTTATATAAACATGATAATAATACACAGCACACACACATATATTATATAAACACAAACTTTTATTTTGGATGCGGTTAATCGCGATTAATCGATTTGACAGCACTAATATAAATTAAAGTATATCAGTCTGGCGAGTAAACAAAAAATGTACTAGCCAATGGCGATTCTATTGCCAAGGTGTGCGTAGAGGGTTCGAGTCGATGTATCAGAATGGTAATGCGTTTTATGTATTGCTCGCTACAATGTTGAACACATAACGATAATTAATATGATTAGCCTTTTGCTTGGCTATGTTATCAAACAGCTAATAATGTGTTGCTAATGTTACACAAACCGTGTTCCCATCTCAGTCAGACAGCTGCCTTCTAAAAATCAGATTCCTTTGAAACGCTTAGACTTAGAACATCAGTGGAGAAAGGCATTTAGCTCATCATAACATCATAACATACATCATATACATAACTCACCCGCGATATTGCTAAATGTACCCGCTTTTTCATATCAACAGAAAAATATACCGGGATAACCTGGCTTCTCTTGAGACTCCCCTGATTCACAGCACAGTTAATGATGATATGCTAAAGCCCTCCCACATGTTGACGTGGTTGGTTATAGGGTAGTTTGTGACAAACGAAGATCGATTTCAAACTGCTTTTTGGTCTTTGGTTCACTGCAATTTTAAGGAGAAAATACTCAGCAATGGTGTTGACTTATGAATTTGCAAGTTTTGTCTTAAAGCATATTAAAAACACCACATAGACATATAAACAACATTAAAAACTTGATTTTCACCACAGGGGGTCTTTAAGAATGAAACATTGCTGCATTAATCATGATATTGCATACATATGTTCATAAAAAAGCATGATTTAGCCAAGTAGAAATTGTTAGATCAAGATTCTTTGTTAGTCCTAGAACAACACTCTTATCAAACATTCATAAGCCAAACACATTCCTTAACCCTTAGCTACCCTTAAAACCTTGTAGAAATCGTTCATATAAACGCTGTTCTAGCTCTAACCTTGGACCCTAAGATCAAATTTTGATGACAAGATGACAGGAAAGGAAGCTTGTTCCAGGAACATGTCACTAACAAGACAACCTCTACTGCTTGGTAACTAGAGACCAACATATTACAAAGCATATTATTTTTTATGACCAATAACAATTATTTTTATGTAAGTTTAAGTATATGCAAAACTGATAATCCTATGAAATGTATTCCTCACTTGAGAATCAATTAATAATATAGTATATTAAAGGCTAATTTAGCCAAATAATAAAAAAGTACTTTACCATTGAAGGGAGACGATTCAATATTGTGAGACTGAAGAACCAATAACTAACAAATTGTTTTTAAATAAATAAATAATTCATCATACCAATTATCTGTCTATTTCTTTTGCAACATGCAGCTCTTTGTGAGTTAATATCGAAAAATACCAGCCATACAGGAACTCCCTCACCACTCAAATTAACACTTGATAAAAAAAAACGCCACCACCTTTTAATAACTGTATAAAAAAAAACTACACAACTTGGATACAATTGCCATCTAACATTGCCTCTCTCATTTCCTCCATCTCTGGGGCAGTGAAATGTGGAAGTACAGATTCCATATGCCCTGTGTGGTGTGCAGGCCTCTAGGTGAGGGATAATGAATACATAGGCAGTTTCAGATGAGTGTGATAAGGTGGCAGCAGTCGTGTGCCCAGCGGTGGAGAAGAGAGAGGGAAGGATAGAGTGAGATGCTGATAGTAATGAGGTAGCGTGCGGTGAGGACCATCGATCCCCACGGCTCAGTGGCAGGGCGCAGGTTTACCGAGGCCAGCCGCCACACACAAAAACATGCTTCTGTCTGCATCTTAATCTCTCAGCAGTCACAAATCAAACTGCAGTTCTTTCAGACAACTGCACACATTTTTTCTATCTCGTCTCCTTTTTTCTTTTTCTCTTTGTGTTCTAGAGAAACATTTGCATAAACCGTAAATAAAGCAATAATACAGCGGAAGCTTAAATACTGGGGCACGGTGCACACACTGTCAAAACTGTGAGCTTTCTCGAAGTCATTCTCATAATAAATAGTTTGGATCACAGTGTAAAAGGATAAATTACTTGTTTTGTGCTCAGATAAAAGGTTGTTGGTCTCAGATAAAGATCAGAAATGTCAAAATGCATTCTAAAGATCACAATCCTGCTGAAAACAACAGCTAAGCTAGTTTAAAGGGATAGTTCACCTAATTAGCCCATGATTTATTCACTCTGGATGTATATGACATTCTTCATTCAGACGAATACAATCGTAGTTTTTATATATATATATATATATATATATATATATATATATATATATATAAATAGGGGTTTAACAAAGGCCTTCTGAAGCGAAGCGATGCGTTTATGTAAGAAAAAATATCCATATTTAAAACCAAAAAAAAACTGTCATATGCGTGGTCACGAGAGACTGGCATTCCAGCGTATGACGTAGGACGCAGGCGTAGCGCAAGTTCCGGTGACGAACACGGAAGCGCAGAGGATAGCGCAAAACAAAACTTGGTCTCGCGAGAACTAGCATATTCTCACCGGAGCGTCCTACGACATACACTGGAACACCAGTATCTCGTGAACGCGAGTACGACGCATACGCATCACTTCGCTTCAGAAGTCCTTTATTAACCTCCCGGAGCCGTGTGGAGCAGTTTTATGATGGATAGATGCACTTTTATGACCTTGGAGAAACAGCCATTTACACTGCCATTACAAAGCTTGGAAGAGCCAGGATATTTTTTAATATAACTCAGACTGTTTTCGTCTGAAAGAAGAATGTCATATACACCTAGAATGACTTGAGGGTGAGTAAATTATGGGCTAATTTTCATTTTTGGGTGAAGTAATGCTGGTTTATTTAGTAGACCAGTCTCAATGGAGTCTCTGTGTTGTGGTGTTCTTTTGACAATATGGGGCGGGATATACAGTATCTAATTTGAAGATATATAATAGTTGGGGTACTCAAACTCAACTTTCACAACTTTTTGCAGACTTGGACTTGTCATGGCGTTTGGGACTTGAAAAATGTTCAGAGTCCAACCGAATCCAGGGATTTGGTGAAATATGCTTGGGGCAGATCGGGTCAGTACTGCATTGTCACAAAAGTCAATCATTCGCACGTGTTTTTAAGTCTTGCCTGTTTATACAATCAGTTTGATACTTGCACACTGACGCTTACAGAAAGCGTTCACCGATCAGTCAGCGTGTGAATGTCGAATTAAGCTCTCTTTTTTATCTTATTGTGCTTCTACCAGAGCCGATCCTCCCCATATGCAGAGTATGTAATCTGCCTAGGGCCACCAAACCACCAGGGGGACCTCTTGCTCTCAAGAATTAGCTATTTATGGCTGTGTTTTAGTTTTGTTTTAAATTTTGGCTTCCAATGATTATGAAAAGCTCTCCGTTCCTTTCCTTTAAAGCAGTGCGCAGTCACCATATGTAACATCCAAATGAATCGAATCATGTAACATCACGTGTAAAAGATTATTGAGCTGCGAAAAAAGACAGACAAGAAACACCGACAAGTATAGGCTATTTTGGGCTTCAGGTGTGCGCTTAAATGGACAAATACACGCAAAAATAAGGAGTTGGGGGTCATTTTGTGTTTTTTTTTTGTTTTGTTTTTTAATGAACGCACTGACAGGGTCCCCCAGATAAAGTTTTGCTAAGGGCCCCCAAAAGTCTAGGATCGGCACTGGCTTCTACACATTGTGAATACACACAAAGTTGTGTTAAAATGCCCATCTCAGTGAGTTTTCATAAACACAGTTATGTCTTAAGTGAAGTTATGTCTTAAGTGAACATAAACAGTTTGGAAATTGGATGTCAGTATACTGAATCCATGCATTAGATCCTAAAGTGACAGCAACCTAATAAACTTTCAGCTGTCTGCATCTTTAATGATAATCAAACAACAAAAGAAAAAGAGAGAATGATCATCTACTCTTGACTGAGTAACTTTAATAATTATTATTTAGGTTTAATGCATACAGCTTATGCAGTTACTTTTTTTTTTTTTTTTTTTTTTTACATTTATTTAACTTTATTACATTTACTTTATTAAACGTCTGTAGTAGGCTATTTCTGAAGTATACTATGATTCTGAAGTATACTACATGATATGGTTTAATGATTTTATAAACCAACGATTTAATTTGTATTTTTGATTACTGTATTTATTTATCCTTTTGCTTGTAATAGACTGTTTACCTGAGTCCAGTAAAGCTTGAGAACTTTTTACTTACATTAGTTAGGCTAGTATTAGTTTTTGCTGTTGTAATGAAATAAAAAAAAAAAAACATGATGGCAGCTTCTTAAAGAAAAAGAATCTTTGAAGAAATTGTTTAGATGAGTCAAAATTCAAAAACAACATCAAAAAGTGTTTATATACTAATTATTACTATATGTACGTAAACAGCGTTTTACTATGGTAAGTCAATATGGAAATATACAGTAATTATATGCAGACACACCTGCATATAATTACTGTATATTTCCATATTTACCATAGTAAAAAGCTATAGTGCATATAGGTAGGCAGGGCAAAGCCCTACTAAAATATTAACTTGAAAACACATTCAATTTCCAATATTATAATTTGTTGATCATAAATTAAACAGAAAAAAAAATTCAACAGTTTTGAGTTGGCCCAGAGTTATGGAAATTACATATAGGACCTTTATACACAGTGCATGCAATTATAAAGACTGCAGGTCTTGACTCTTCAGGTCCCAATAGGCTGTTCCCATTCACTAAGATACTCTGATTACCACCCCCTGCCTTGAATTCATAAATTTATATCAATGGATAAGACAAGTCCTGTATAGCTGTTTACATTCGAAAAGCTGTTTCACTCAGAAATATGCCACAATACAGAAATCAAGTCAGCCATACTGTAACTTTCGTTACATTAAATTTGCTGAGCAGGATTCTTAATATTAGATGACATGAAATCCAAAATCAAAGTGGCAAGATGCAATAGAGGTTTGTTTTTGTTACATTTAAAACTGACGTTGTGTTTATAAGTTAAAAAAGATACTGAGTTACAGTATTGCTTAGTTGGACTCTGGCCTTTTGGACTTAAGACTGACTTGGCCCCTTTTGGATTCAGAAATGACTTGGACTCGACTGGTTAAAGACTCGACTCATACGCGACTAAGGTGGACTCGAACCCAACACTACATAACAGTGAATTACTTTACAGTTTGTACTTTGGACAAAAATAAATTCCAGCCGATTACTTTGAAACTAATTGATGGGAAGAAAGTAAATAATACACAAGCAATTGACAGCGTTATACGATGATTTGCTTCTTGCTACTAATAAAGGAAGAGACATCAATATCTTTCGTCAGTTTTTTGTTTTTGGAAGAGAAAAACTGTACAATTATCAATGTTTAAGAGTACACTAGCAGAAAAAAACAGTTGCAGACAGTTCTGCATGTAAATTTGATAAGTCATTCAAAAATGTTGCATGATATGTAGCCTACAGCCTATGGAGAACACAAAGGAAAAGGAATTACCTTGTCCTGTAGGAGGTTTACAGAGGACGTTGTTCAAACAGACTTGAAGGAAGACAAACAGCAGGCTACCGAGTCTCAGAGAACAGAGAAACCCATGAGCTCTGAAGTAAAGCCTGACACACACCGAAACTCAAGACTAAGGCCAAGAGGCTACGAAGAACCAAACAAAACAAATCCTGGAAGGGAAAAAAAAAATCTGAAGAGGGGTTTGACAGGAGATGCTTCTGACTTGGCAATTTGTTTGATTTTCCTTTTCTCTGAACAAACTCTCAGAGCACCGAGAGAAGACAGGGTGGCAAACAAGAATGAGAGCGCTTTCAATAGTCAACAGAAAACAAGCTCAGCAGGGACCCAAAATTTGCCTTTCGAGAGGGCTGAACGGCCAATTACAAGGAGCTTAAGTAAACTTGATTCAAAAGTTGTGAGGTATAGAATCAGAGAGGGAGGAAGACAGACAAACACACACATTATAAAGGGAGAAAGAGAGGGAGAGCAAGCACACACGCTGGTGCATCCTAATGAGCCAGAACAGATTTCCTGCATTTTGAGGGTATCATGCACTGCCAAATCCTATTAGGGCATCTCCTCATTCAAAAAGTTGAAAGTGATGTGATTACATTGATCCCCTCCTGCTGTGTAACACAACAATCTGCTCTCCCAGCATTCTGAGAGAGCGCAAGACAAATGCGCTCCGTCAGAGGGCCAGACAACACAAGTGATTGGTGGCTGCTGTCTTCACTGTCTGCGGCCATGATTGTTGTGTGAAATGCACTGGTGGGCTGAACAGGCTGGAGCCAGGGGTGTTGAGCTCAGGCTGTAAGGGCATCCGGACTCATTTTCACAATGTTATTACATCATTCTCCGCCTTCGCCACTACTGTACGGCTAGGCTATGTTTACCGTAATGGGCTGAGACAGCACAGCTCTCAAAACGCAAAGGCTGATGGCGCTTGTTTAGCCATTGAGTAGGGAACGGGGCCACTGCGGCTGTCCTCTCTAATGAGGCCGAAGAGACAGCTGGCAGGCCAGAATTAGCCGGTGTCCGTGAGAGGGGAAAAAGCTAATTCTAATGGAGCAGAAGCCTCCGATGGGACAGATTGGAGTCTCTTGCCTTTGTTATCGTATGCCATTGTTCCTGTCACACCAATCTGCGTAGTTCCTCTACATTAGACAGGTAGAGAGAGGGGGAGCGGATTGCTGCACTCAGGGTGATTAAAGCTGACCGCTGACTCTGCTGCTGGCTTAACGAAGTCTTGATTAAGTTTAACAAGGTGTGGTGATGGCAATGTCATCGTTATGGACAAGGTGAAAAGCCGCCTTGGGGTGTGTGTGAGAACGCTGTACTGTAAGACGCAATTAAAATGGGTTGCAAAAGAGGCAGGTTGATATAATTCAAGCTGCTATGCAAAAAAAGAACCAAAGTGAAAGTTGAGAGAAAGAAAGGTGAACGCTTTAGCTAACGAGAGGGAGCATTCGGATTCCATCTGTTTGTGTGGTGACAGAAAATAGACCAACCTTTTCACATCAAAATGAAATCATCTTCCTCATACCACCTATTGAAAAGAAGTCGATGAAGAGCAGACGTGTAGCCCATCTCTAATCAAAAACAATTTTTCTCCTTTTCTCAGCCTCTCACTTTATTCAAAAAGATGAAACTCACATTTTTTTCTCATCTGTGGTATAAAGT